>CM070024.1:475665-733165 GCA_036247105.1 Cirrhinus mrigala | reverse complement strand
AATGAAGACTTCAGATGCTTCAGACTTCAGGTTTTTTTTTTTTTTTTTTTTTTTTTTAAATAAGCATTTGTATCAGTCTCCTATGTCAGAAAAATCTTAAATCTGTTTCTTCTTCAAATGTGAAATTTGTTAATGTATTTTCTTGGACTGAAATACATGTACAATATGTTTTAAATGCTTTTAGATATATTATATTTGTAAAATATGTTTTCAAAAATATAGAAAATGATAGAAAATATATTAACATAAATATTTAAGTAAATTTTGAAAAATACTTTATATACTTTATTTATTTATTTTATTTAGGGTTCTATTTTTTTATTTATTTACTTTTTGATCCCCATGTGAAGTAAACAGTCAACCGACCCATATGACAAAAAAAAAAAATAATTAAGAGGTTTAACAGGTCAAATCTTTAAAATGTTTATAGGTGATTTACAGCATTTTTACTCCTCTCTTTCCTTTCAAAAAGTACAGAGGTAAAATACCATGGCACTTTTATACATCTAGTATAATTACTATATTAGAAAGAAAAGACTTGTGTTTATGATTTTAATTATATTGATAATGATATGATATCCTGTGTTTGTTAGTTTATGTGTGATATCAGACTTCCGCCGTTTGAATGTGATCCAGCAGCGCCACCGTGTGGCCGAGAGTGAGACGCACAGCGGCGGACAGCAGTGAGTGGCGACGCTCATCGATCACAAACATGAGCTGAGAGAACAAAACCATCTACTGACTCGAAACACTGTGAGTATTTGAGTTATTCCAGTGCTTTCAGAGCAGTTTGTGTGGTGTAAGAGACAAAGCTTGTGTAGGCTGTCTTAGGTTTAGCACGTGTTGTTCAGTTTGTGTCCACGTGATGCCAGCAGAATCCACCAAAACAAACGAAATGTACCACAATATTCTCTTTTAGGTTTTATGGAGTTTTTAAAACTGTTGCATATTGGGATGAAAATCAAAGAAATCGCCTCCTGAAAATATAATTTCAATATAAAGACCTAATGTAGAAATACTCAAAATGTAAAATATCTAAATGAGAGAAAAATGACATAAAGTGCGGGATATGAGGGTAATAGTACACTTTAGTGTAGTCCATATGTCAAACAGATTCATAACTGATAGTTATGAGCTCTAATAATTGCGACTATAACAGAAGCTCACAATATAAACACTTTCAATTTCTGCTATGGTGCCTGAAATCATTTGTTTACAAGCAGAAAGCATTCAAGTGATGCTGTTTTATCATTAACAGAATATGTTTCCATGCTCATCTAGTTCACAGATGCTAAACTATAAAATAAAAGCGCAATATGTAAGAAAATAACAGCTCAAATACATCCTTTCTCCATAAATGTACGTTTTCCTACTTTGAAATTAAGTTAGGCTAAGTTATTCATTAAAATGCAGTTTAAATGCGTCTAAAATCTCAACTGACTAAATGATGCCGTCCCAGCTAACAAAATCATAACTTTCCCAGTGATTTATGAAAATGTTATTTCTGATTGTTCAAAACTGTTTTTTAAATGTTTAAAAAATTCTTATACAATCTTAAAAAGGATGTACTGTTTCTTAACACACCTGTTAAGGACAACACATTTTGTGTTACTTTTATATCAACCATGTATTATTCCAGCTAATTTTCTACACACTGTATTATATACACAAAATGACACAAAATGTGTTAAAATAGTCAACACACAAAAAACAAGTGTTAAACAGTTAAAACGCATTCTTTAAAGTAACATTCCATTGTATCAGTTTGCAATTATGGGAATGTTACTTTTGAATGTTCTCTGAACATTCTGAAACAAGTAGCAACATTTAAAAAACTTTAGAAGAACGTTTCAGAAAAAGCTGACATTCTTGATGTATTGTAACATTTTTGTGCTATAACATTTTTAAAGATCAGATAAGTTTGAACGAACGTTCTATCAACGTTACTGAAAGGGTAGGGTACAACAGGGCTAAAGGTGCCCCCTAAGAAAAAAATGTGATTTTCACTGTGCCCAAAGTGTATGATTGCAGAAAAATGCATACATTTGTATTGAACATTTATGGAGCAACAGATTTTGTGTGAAAATAAATCATACAAGTCGCTTATTTTATTTAAAAATCTTATGAATGTACTTATAAGTATTGATACAAGTATTTAAGCTAAAATAGTGTTGTTGTTGTATTGTTTTTTAAATAATGTATATGTTAATATTTGCTCAAAACAATCACTTTAGCAAAATTTGTACTATTTTCTGCTTATTTTGAATAATAAAATAATATTTTCTTGTTCAATAAATATTAAAATATATTAATATAATCATTAAAATATGTTCATATAAAATGTAAAGGAGATCCCATAATAATTTAATATAGATTTTCAGTAGCAATAACAAATTATATTTTATTATATGATATGGTTAATAGCATGTTTTTAAATATAATGGTTTCATTCTAAACATGGTGATTATCTGGTGATCAAGGTAATTTACTATCTGAATCTAACCATGTGATGTCAACAAATAGAAAAGTCAGCCTTCTATTAATTATCATGTTAATTATTGTGTCTTCTAGCCCCAACAGCAGGGGTGCTTTTTACCCCAAATACCATACTTTTACATATTCTTTTGTTACTTAAAAACCACTTTTTAATTATCTTAAAACTGAAAATCATTAAGAAGAACTTTGTCTCAAGTAGGGCTGTCAAACAATTAATCATGATTAATCGCATACAAAATAAAAGTTAATATATGTGTGTGTACTGTGTGTAATTATTATGTATATATAAATACAAACACATTAATGTCATATTATTCATATATTTAAGAAATATTTACAAGTATATGTATTTATTATAATTTTTATCATTTATAATTATATATATTTATAATTCTATATATATATATAAATAAAAATATATTGTAAATAAATAACATATTTCGCTTAAATATATACATTAATTTGTGTGTATTTATTAGTGCTGTCAAACAATCGCGATTAATCGCATACAAAATAAAAGTTTGAGTTTGCCTAATATATGTGTGAGTACTGTGTGTGATTATTATGTGTATATAAATACACACAAATTAATGTATATATTTAAGAGAAATATGTTATCTATGTAAAAAATATTGTAATAATTACACACAGTGCACACACATATATTAGGCAAACTCAAACTTTTATTTTGTATGCGATTAATCATGATTAATCATTTGACAGCCCTCGTCTCAAGATACATTATATAAACATTAAATATTAGATCAAGTAAACGCAGAATCAACAGCGCTGCTGCCTGTGATCCCATCAAGGATCGGACAAATTTGCACGTGCGTCTTGAAAAGCGGATGTTTTAGAACAGTGCTACGCCACGTTTTTCTGCCATCTAGTGGTTTATAGGAAAATAATGTCAAAGGCACCTTTTACCCCAGGGTGCCTTTAGCCCCGTTGTACCCTATTTGTTCATAACGTTGAGAGAACCTTACCAGAACGTTCTGAGAACGTTCTCTGTTAGCTGAGTTTGAAATGACATACTTGCTAAAGTAGCTGGTTTAACACCAACACCGTCCTGCGTGCATGCAAAACAGTGTTTATTTATTAAGATATGAGTGTTTATTATTCAGTTGAACAGATCTTGCAGGAGTTCAGACGTGTCCAGACCCCGCCCTCGTCTGAACTCTCATTTGAATAATTTGTGTTAATTGCTCACTTATGTGGAGAGGATCTGGCAGCCCTCAGACCGCTGATGAACTACACGTCTCTGGTGCCATTAACTCACTAAACATCTCAGCGCTCAAGTGTCTATTCACACACGAGAGGCTCGCGGCGCGCCGACATCAAATGCTGTTTGCAGGGTGAGAGACGCTGTGAGCTTTAATGTTCATCTGCCAACTGCTGGATCGGGCCAGGATTTGAGTGAATATGGAGAGCGTGTGTGTGTGTGTGTGTGTGAATCAGGGCTGGGCAGAAATCAGAGTTTGAGAATAGACCTCCTTTAAACTCACGAGTCGGAGTTGGAATTGAATTGCCTACGACACACAAGATGTTGCATTGAAACGTGAACGATAACAGCGCAACGGTGAACGCCCACAGACGTTAAACAGTCTTCAGTTCTTCGGTAAAGAGCTTAAACTAAAGCAAGCCGCTCAGAGATTAAGAACATTACAGCATTTGATCTGAAGTGAAATATATTTCCAAAGACAAAAGCACAAGACTGTGAGCTTAATGTCTTTTGTGAGGGAATGAACTACAATCCCATTGCGAATGAATTAATATATGTGACCCTGGAGCACAAAACCAGTCGCAAGTATCACGGGTGTATTTGCAGCAATAGGCACATTATACATTATATGGGTCAAAATGATCGATTTTTCCTTTATGCCAAAAATCATTAGGATATTAAGTAAAGATCATGCTCCATGAAGATATTTTGTAAATTTCCTACCAGAAATATATCAAAACTTTTTTTTTGATTAGTAATATGCATTGCTAAGAACTTCATTTGGACAGCTATAAAGGTGATTTTTCTCAATATTTTGATTTTGCACCCTCACATTTCAGATTTTCAAATATTGTTCTATTCTAGGAAACCATACATCAATTGAAAGCTTATTTATTCAGCTGATTGTATACATCTCAAAAAATCAATAATAAAAACTGATCCTTATGACTGGTTTTGTGTTCCAGAGACACATACGACAATACATTATAAAAATAAAAGTACTGAAATGTAAATGTGAATTAATCTTTAATTTAGCATATTAAATTAAATAAAAGCATTTAAAATTATTATTTATTATTATTATTATCATTTTAAAAAATAGTTAACCTAAAATTCATCATTCTGTCATCATTTACTCCTTCATTTCACCTCATTTTAACCTTATTTTTAACCTCATTTCACAGTCATGTCGTTACAAATCCGTTTGACGTTCTTCTGTGAAACACAAAGTAAGATATTTTGAATTATACTTGGAACCAAACAATCTTGGTGGCCCATTGACTTTCATTGTATGCACAAAAAAAAACAAAAAACACAGACTTTCTTTTTATAATATTTTCTTCTATGTTCCACAAAAGAATGAACATCAAATAGATTGTAGGTAAATGATGACAAAAAATTCCTTTATTTTTATTTTTTTTATATTTTATATTTTTATATTTATACATGTATTCATATATTAAATATTTTATTATAATTTATGTTAATTTTCTAATATGTTGAAATTGCTTTTTGGACTCTGGCAATGCTAATAAATTAGTTAGGAAATTCTTTAGGTAAATACATACATACATACATACATAAATAAATAAATAAATAAATAAAATTAAGTGTACTTGCATCGTGGCCCATAAAAATGAAAGGTAATTTATTAAATATAAAGAAAAATGTATAAATTAAATATACATTTCTATAGCCAGCTTCAGACATTAATTTTTAATATCTAATGTTTCTGGAAATAACCCATTTTGTTATGTTAGCATGTTTATCCTGGAAATTTAGTTGATTAAAAATTACATTTATAGCAGTTACATTTAAATTAATATTATATGTGACCCTGGATCACAAAACCAGTCATAAGGGTCGATTTTTTTTTTTTTTTTTTTTTTTTTTTTAAATCATATAATATTTGACCGAGATACAACAATTTGAAAATCTGGAATCTGAGGGTGCAAAAAATAAAAAAAATAAAAAAATAAAATATTGAGAAAATCACCATTAAAGTTGTCCAAATGAAGTTCTTAGCAATGCATATTACTAATCAAAAATTAGATTTTGATATGTTTATGGTAGGAAATTTACAAAATATCTTCATAAAACTTCTTTACTTAATATTCTAATGATTTTTAGCATAATAGAAAAATACAATGCATTGTTGGCAATTGCTACAAATATAGCTGTGCTACTTATGACTGGTTTTGTGGTCCAGAGTCACAAATTTAATTTACAATTCTGCTTTTTGTTTGCTATCACAGTTCATATTCAGTAACTGAATCAGATATTAAAAGTTTCAACTCACTGAATAGTACTCAACCCTGGTGTGTGTGTGATTGTGTGAGATTGTGTGAGATTGTGTGTGATTGTGTGAGATTGTGTGAGATTGTGTGTGATTGTGTGTGATTGTGTGAGATTGTGTGTGATTGTGTGAGATTGTGTGAGATTGTGTGTGATTGTGTGTGATTGTGTGAGATTGTGTGTGATGTGATTTCTGCTGCCAGCTCCAGATCTTCCAGCGCTGCAGCAGAGGTGTATCTGTACCATCTGGATCAGACTCATCCTCTCATCAGTCCTGTTCTGGTGTCAGCACCGCCGTCCATTAAATCTCATGCTCACTGTCCTGCGCTGATGGATTTGATTTGATTGCTCGTCTAATTGAGCCGTCAGATGCAGCAGTGGGTGTGTGTGCATTAGCTGGCGTGTCTGTTAACCGTTATTTATGAGCGTCATTAGGACGTTAAACTCTCATCCGTTCATGTTTCCCGCTCATTCACCGAAACGGCGTCGCTTCATCTCTGTCACCATTGATTTTAAAACGTGTATTTTCACACAGAACAATAAATGATGTCGACAGGAGAACAGCCACAAACACTCTCATCAGTTCTGTTCTCCTTCTTTTGCTTTTTTGCTTTTGTTGATCTGATTTGCTTTTGAACCCAAACTGGAAATATTAAAACTGAGACTCAGTAACAAAAAATGCTTTTTAGGACATGAAATCATGATAATATTCTTGGTTTTTTAATTTAATTTTATTTTATTTTATTTTATTTTTTAAATATGCTCCATGGCAATTACATGTTTTTTGAGCATGCACTGCAAAAAATAAATTAAATTAAATTAAATACCAATCAAAAGTTTTTGAACAGTAAGATTTTTTATGTTTTTTAAAGAAGTCTCTTCTGCTCACCAAGCTGGCATTTATTTGATTCAAAGTACGGCAAAAACAGTACAATTTTTAAATATATTTTTACTATTTAAAATAGCTGTTTTCTATTTGAATATATTTTAAAATGTAATTTATTCCTGTGATTTCAAAGCTGATTGTTCAGCATCATTACTCCAGTCTTCAGTGACACATGATCCTTCAGAAATCATTCGATTTGCTGTTTTAGAAATATTTCTGATTATTATTATCTATTTCTGTTTCAAATAAATGCTGTTCTTCTGAACTTTCTATTCATCAAAGAAACCTGGAAAAATTCTGCTAGGCTGTTTTTAACATAATAATAATAATAATAAATGTTTGTTGAGCAGCAAATCAGCATATTAGAATGATTTCTGAAGGATCATGTGACACTGAAGACTGGAGTAATGATGCAGAAAATTCAGCTTTGATCACAGGAATAAATTACATTTTAAAATATATTCAAAAAGAAAACAGTTAGTAGTAATAGTAAAAATATTAAAAATTTTTTACTGTTTTTGCTGCATTTTGAATCATAAATGCCAGCTTGGTGAGCAGAAGAGACTTCTTCAAAAAACCTTAAAAATCTTACTGTTCAAAAACTTTTGACTGGTAGTGTAAATAATATTATTAAATCAAGATACAAGTGCTTAAGAAGCAAAATGACATTTTATAAGTCTTGTTTTCTGCGAAATCCCTTTTTTAAAAGCATAAAATGAATTTTGATTCTTTTCTTTTTTTTACATTTTAGTTTCACAGAAAACAAGACTAAATATCTTTTTTGCTTCTCAAGTTAATGTATATTAAATTACGAATACTTAAATATTTGTACTGGAAAATGAGACAAAAATGCAGTGTGTTTTCCTTCTCTGGCTACCACAGTATATTAAAGTACCGTGTTATTCCCATCTGACACCATGATTTTACCATGCTAGTAGTTTTTCAGGAGTATGTGCAGTTCATTTCTCTCCTGCGCTTCCCATCATACCGCCGGCTTCACGTCTCATCTAATCGTCTCTTCTCGCAGCTTCAGGACAGATGAACGTGAAGAGAAAGTTTAAAGCGTTCCTCGGCTTTTTCTACATACGAGCTGCAGTTCGGTGATTTTTCAGATCATTCACATACTAGAGTGAAAGTGAAGCGAATCTTAGAACACAATAATTCACACCAGGAGTGAAATGAATATTTGTTGTGCTGAAACAAAGGAAATTTACTGTGCTAGTACAGGAGGAACAAATGACCTTCACGATGGTAATAAAGGTGTTTTCAAACAACCAATAAATAAATAAACCAAGCAAACTCACATTGCATGCGTTCAGGCTGTGCGTTTGATCAGTTTAAGAGCCTACAAATATTAGTTCCTATTCACAGTGAATGATTGGATTTAATATGGGAACTTTATTTCGAGTCCCATTGAATGGTTCTGGTTCTTTGTCGTGTGGCTCTATTGTACTGTACGTTATTGCGAATCATCCGCGCTCAAAGGATATTCAGCTCCACTGTCTTGTTTTCCGTCTTTCTTTTCTCTGTCCTTGCTTTCATCTACTTATCTTTCCATCCCTTGCTCCATTTGCGCTTCTATTCAGGCCTGTCCAGGGTCTAATCACTTTCATCATGGTTTCTATTAGAGCCACTGAATACAGAGTAATTAAAGTGGAGAACAGCGAGAGAGAGAGACGGATGCAGAACCAGTCATCCATGACAGACAGACAGAACAAAAGAGCTGAAGAACCAGACGCTTTACAGGTCAGAGAGAGAGACGGAGTCGGTGCTTCTCCAGCCTGACAATCAGACGCTTTTACACGCAGAGTAGAGTATATGAACGTGAGAGAGTTGTGCGATTTAGAGGAATGCATTAAATGCATTTTTGCTCTGATTTCTGGCATAATGCACAGTTCAGTACGGCATTGATTTCAATCTCTGTCCATTAGATCAGCAAGGAAAGCTTTGATGAAAACAGCAGTTTTGAAGTGGTGCAATGACGTCATTTCTATTGTGTGAACTGAACTCTGGTCACTGAGTTTGGTGAGAGTGCCATCTAGATAAAAATAAAATAAAATAAAATAAAATAAATTAAGATGTCCTAATAATAATAATAATAATAATAATAATAATTTTCATCATAATCATTGTCATCCTGAGTTTGGTGAGAGTGCTATCTAGTTAAAAGTTAAATAAAATAAAATAAAATAAAATAAAATAAAATAAAATTATAAGATGTCATAATAATAATAATAATAATAATAATAATAATAATAATAATAATTATTATTATTATTATTATTATTATTATTATTATTATTATTATCATTGTCATCCTGAGTTTGGTGAGAGTGTCATCTAGTTAAAATAAAATAAAATAAAATAAAATAAAATAAAATAAAATAAAATAAAATAAAATAAAATAAAATAAAATAAAAAAATAATAAGATGTCCTAATAATAATAATTATCATTGTCATCATAATCATTGTCATCCTGAGTTTGGTGAGAGTGCCATCTAGTTTAAAATAAAATAAAATAAAATTATTGTAAGATGTCCTAATAATAATAATAATAATTATAATTGTCGTCATAATCATTGTCATCCTGAGTTTGGTGAGAGTACCATCTAGTTTAAAATAAAATAAAATAAAAAATTATAAGATGTCCTAATAATAATAATAATAACAATGATAAAATAATAATAATAATAATAATAATAATAATAATAATAATAATAATAATAATTATACAACAACAACAATAATAATAGTAATAATAATAATAATAATAATTATTATTATTATTATTATTAAAATAAAATCAAAATAATAATTGTAAAAATAGTCATTGTTGTTGTTATGAATGTGTTTAATAATTCATGTGCTGTTTTTTTTTTCTCTTCAATCTTATTAACTTCTTATTAACTTCTTCATATTGCTCATGCATGTTATTAACTAAAAAGATGTTAGTTAGTTATGGTATAATTCATTATTTTTGGCAGATGAATATTTGAAGGCAGTACTTTGTACTTTTAAAAATTTACCACATGCCAAACGAGTGCTTTCTGCTTTTAAGATTTAATGATAATGCGTTTATGTTTTGTATTTCTTTTGTACATTTTTGCTTTCAATATGATTACAAACATTTATGTTTAAAATTAATCTCATATATGTTATTTGTTTAGTATTCATTAGGTTTTATAAACTGTTTGTCCAAAACACACTGCAAAAAATGCTTTTTAGATTTTTTGTCTTGTTTCCAGCCAAAATATCTCAATATATCAAAGTCAAAATTAAGTAAAAAAAAATAAAAATATATAATCTTGAAATCTGCTTGAAAAGAATTATTTTGCTTTCCCCATTGGCAGATTATTTTGCTTGTTCTAAACAAAAACTCACTTAATTTGACTTCTTTTTTTCTGAAAACAAGACAATCATTTTTGCTTGTCTAGAAAATCTTTCTTGACTTAAAAGCATTTTTTTCAGTGTTTTATTTGCGTTTAAATTGCTAAAATATTTGCAAGCACTCAAATCATACTAGAGCTTTTCTCAGAACTAAAATTATTTTTATCCAACTCGTCTCAAGGTCGTTTTTAATGGATGAAGTCAGTTCCTCTTGAGTTCACACAGAGAAGCCGGTGTGTTCATTTTATTACCATTGTGAGAGTTTGACAACTAGAAAATGCCCAAGAATAGATCTATTGCTTTATATTGTAACTATATGTAAAGATAGAATGAAATATTGAAAGTGTTTAGATTGGAAAGTGTACTCATGCTATGTTTCTTTTTAATAAAACTCCCTTTTTTAGATTTTTATGTGAAAACATTTATACATTTTGGTGGCTTAAGTGTTCAGGCATCAAATTTAATTTAGAAAAGTGATCTTATATAGATAGAAAAAGCATTAAACGCAAATACAGTGTGTACTTCAACTTTTGTGAAAAAAGAAAAGTGAAAATATAGGTTAAAATAATGTTCCTTGTCATTCAGCGAAACAGATAAAAATGAAACAACATACTTATTCTGATCAAAGTGGTCATACTAAATTTTATTTTATTTTAAACAACTAAAAACTTCCTGTGTATGCGTGTGTGACCCAGGACCACAAAAATGATTTGAAATTGAGATTTATACGTCACCTGAAAGCTGAATAAATAAACTTTCCATTGATGTACAGTTTGTTAGAATAGGACAATATTTGAAAATATGGAATCTGAGTGCAAAAAAAAATCTTTTTTTTGATATATTTACGGTAGGAAATGTACAAAATATCTTCATGGAACATGATCTTTACTTAATATCCTGATGATTTTTGGTATAAAAGAAACATTGATCATTTTGACCCATACAATGTATTTTTGGCTATTACTACAAATATTCCTGTGCTACTTACGACTGGTTTTGTGGTCCAAGGTCACAAATTAAATTAAATATTATATAAATATTATTTATAAATAAATATATTAAATAGATATTATTATCCCCTTTTTTAGATTTTTATGTGAAAACATTTATACTTTTGTTGCAGCTTAAAGGAGAAGTCCACTTCCAGAACAAAAATTTGCAGATGATGTACTCACCCCCTTGTCATTCAAGATGTTCATGTCTTTCTTTCGTCAGTTGATAAGAAATTATGTTTCTTGAGGAAAAAAATTCTGGAATTATCTCGATATAGTGGACTTTTATGGTTCCCCCAAGTTTGCACTTCCAAAATTCAGTTTAAATGTGACTTTAAATGGCTCTAAACGATCCCAGCTGATGAAGGAGGGTCTTATCTAGCAAAATGATCAGTCATTTTCGAAACAAATTGACAATTTATATACTTTTTAACCTCAAATGCTTGTCTTGTCTAAGTCTGCCTGAACTCAATACGATCAATATGATCAATACAACTAGGGTATGTCGAAAAACTCCCATCTTGTTTACTTTCCCAACTTCAAAATTGTCCTGCATTGCTGCAGAAGTACCGACCCAGTGTTTACAAAGAAGATCAAATGCCCTTTACAAAACAAAGGTAAAACAGCGATGTAGGACGATTTTTGTTGTTGAAGAAGAAAACGAGATGGGAGTTTTTCGACATACCCTAACTGCATTGACCCGGATTACACAGACCACGCATCGCAGAGACGAGACGTGACGAGCGTTTGAGGTTAAAAAGTAAATAAATTGTCAATTTGTTTCGAAAATGACTGATTGTTTTGCTAGATAAGACCCTTCTTCATCGTTTAGAGCCATTTGAAGCTGCATTTTAACTGCATTTTGGAAGTTCAAACTTGAGGGCACCATTGAAATCCATTATATGGAGATAATTCCTGAAATGTTTTCCTCAAGAAGCAATTTCTTATCGACTGAAGAAAGAAAGACATGAACATCTTGGATGACAAGGGGGTGAATAAATTATCTGTACATTTTTGTTCTGGAAGTGGACTTCTCCTTTAAATGTAAATAAATAAAATAAAATGTCAAAATATGGTCATGTTAAATTTTATTCTTTTTAAACTGACAAAGTCAGTTTCAGTGTCATATTTTACATTTAAAAGTTAGAAAATTCTTTTTGTGGCACAGGGTCACTTTTAGTTCTGTAAACAGAGAATTAAAATATGAAAGTGTTTAGATTGGAAAGTGTACTTGTGTACAAATAAGTGTCTTAACACACAAAAAAGTATAAATGTTTTCACATAAAAAAAAAATATATATATATATATATATTTTTTTTTTTTTTTATGTGAAAACATTTATACTTTTTTGTGGCTATATATATATATATATATATATATATATATATATAATTTTTGGGTTTTTTTAGGCACTTTTAGACACTATCTCTCTCTATACATAGATACTGCAATATTTCCATTGAAAAATTAGAAAAAATCTACAGTAGAAACCTGTTACCATATGGTAAAAACTGTAAATGGTTTACTATTAAATAAAATGTAAATTTACTGTAAAATACCATCGTTTTTTGTTTTGCAATTATGATTTATATAATTTATAGTGAAAATAACTGAAATACACATGCATATACATATACATCTGAAAGCTGAATAAATAAGATTTCTATTGAGGTTTGTTATGATAGGACAATATTTGAAAATCTGGAATCTGAGGGTGCAAAAAAATAAAAATATTGAAAAAAATCACCTTTAAAGTTGTCCAAATGAAGTTCTTAGCAATGCATATTACTAATCAAAAATTAAGATTTGATATTTTTGGCATAAAAGAAAAATCAATCATTTTGACCCATACAATGTATTTTTGGCTACTATGAATATACCCGTGCTACTTAAGACTGGTTTTGTGGTCCAGGGTCACTTTTAATTCTATAAATATAGAATTAAAATATGAAAGTGTTTAGATTGGAAAGTGTACCTGTGCTATTTTTTTTTTTTTTTTTTTTTTTAATAAAACACCCTTTTTTAGATTTTTATGTGAAAACATTTATACTTTTTTGTGGCTTAAGTGTTCAGACACTTATTTATCTCTCTCTAGATCTGCAATATTTACATTTAAAAAAAAACTGTAAATGGTTTACTATTAAATAAAATGTAAATTTACTGTAAAATACCATAAACTTTTGTTTTGTTTTGTTTTGCTATTATGATTTATATAATTTACAGTGAAAAGAACCGAAATACACATGCATATGCATATACATCTGAAAGCTGAATAAATAAGATTTCCATTGATGTATGGTTTTTTACAGGACAATATTTGGCCGAGATACAACTATTTGAAAATCTGGAATCTGAGAGTGCGAAAAAATCAAAATATTGAGAAAATCAGCTTTAAAGTTGTCCAAATGAAGTTCTTAGCAATGCATATTACTAATCAATAATTAAGTTTTGATATATTTACAGTTTACAAAATATCTTCATGAAACATGATCTTTGGATCATGATTTTTGCCATAAAAGAAAAATCGATCATTTTGTGCTCCAGGGTCATCTTAGCAGTGAATTCCCCCTTTTAATATATTCTAGTGTTTGTATGTACTGTACATATCTACACCCAGTCAAAATACATCTGCATTGTGACATCAAATATGATCAATTCATCAAATAAGTCAGCTAAGACTTTCAGCAGAGTCTGTAGGTTGACGCGTTCGGACCCGGACTGATGTTGCGCGGTGCGTTCGGTCGGATCAGAGCGGCTGTAATGTTCGAATCCATCACCCCGAAGCTCAATACACTCCCTAAATCCAATTGTTTTAATTTTACATCGATCAATTATTTGTTCAAGCCGAACATGCTGTGACTCACGAGCCGCGAAATGCAGCGGGAACAATGGGAGGAACCGTGCGCGGCTCAAACATCTAACGCAGCAAATCGCTCTGCAATCTTCTCCTCTTTTCTTCCCCCTCTCTTCATCTTCCCCGGCACAATGACGGCTCTCTCAGCGCTCTTCCACTCCTCTGCCGCGGCTCCACAATAGGTGCTTATTTGGGAAGCACTTTGGATGGAGCTGCAGTCTTGACAGGGTGCCATTATACGGGCTGCGAGATTTAGACGCACACCCACCCGAAGACTCGCGGTCGGCAGAAACGCTCGTTCATTAGAGGCCCGAGCGCGTCACATTTGACACCCGAATGCACTTTGAGCATAAACGTTCACGTGGTTAATAGCTGGGGTGTAAGTGTATAGATCTGACCGTCCGTGTAGAGAGAGAGTGCATGTGCGGATGAAAATAAAAGCAGCGGCGCAGATGAGTTTTGAATTATAGCTTGTTCGCCGGCCTGTCAATATCAGGCAGGAAAGCGTTTCAAGGGCTCGACTTTGTTTTGGTTCACCTCTGATTACCATCATAATCTAGCGAACGTTCTCTGCAGTCCAAACACACACACACACACACACACACTCCGTCTTTGTGCTTGACGTAGTGATTGCCTCGTATTTAACACTCTTTTCTAGCACAAAACGCTTCTCCAATACCGATCACGGCCGAACGCGGCTCATTTCAATCTGTGAAAGGCGTTTTTTTGATTCCATCAGCAGAAAGCGCCGTCAGGCGTGACAAAGGCCATTCGATAACACGCTCGCGGGGAGAGAGCACGCACGCCAAACGGCTTGCTTTCAGCGGGTTTTAAGAATATTTAGAGGTCTTTTGGGTACTGATGTTGAATTTGCATTTAAATTTGCCATTCAGGATTTCGGACGGAAAATTCACCTTGAATAAAAGCCATTACTGGCGTTTAAGGGAAGCTCTAACGCTGACGTGTTAACCTTTAGAAGTGCTGATAACCGCAGCGTCCTGTGCGAAACGCGGGAAAGTGGACGGCAAATAGGCTGTAATCGCCTCGTTCGCAGCTTGTTGACCTTAGCTCTGATCTGTATGCATCTTCTGATGGTTGCCAGATCCTCAGTCAGAGGGGAATTTGATCACTGGTCCAAATTAAAATCAGCAGTAAATTGGAGCAGCTGATTGCCTGAGTGCCACTGAGAGTTGTGTAAGTGGATGGTGAAGGACACGCTCAATCTATACGTCACGTCTGCTCTGATACACGCTTATTACTTGTGCGTTTTAGGCCCTGTCCGCACTAATACGGGTATTTTCAAAAACGCAGCTTTTTTGTGTGGTTTGGCCGTTCGTCCACACACAAACGCAGTATCAGGTCACTGAAACCGAACCTTTTTGAATGCTGGCTGAAGATGTTCAGAAACCTGATTTTGGCTTGTGGCGTCGAAGTACACGTTTTTTTCAGGCTTCTGATTCATTACGGTTAGGGTTATATCGTCACCTGTTACATTGTTTTTGCATTTTCATGTGGAAAATAATTTTTTTAAAATGAAGGAAGAAAAATTCTGACTTAACAGCTCGCCATTCTGACTTTACATCTCGCAATTCTGACTTTACAGATCACAATCCTAACTTTAAATCTTGCAATTCTGACTTTACATCTCAAACTTCTAACTTTACAGATCACAATTCTGACTTTACATCTCGCAATTCTGACTTTACATCTCGCAATTCTGACTTTACATCTCGCAATTCTGACTTTACATCTCAAACTTCTAACTTTACAGATCACAATTCTGACTTTACATCTCAAACTTCTAACTTTACAGATCACAATTCTGACTTTACATCTCGCAATTCTGACTTTACATCTCTCAATTCTGACTTTACATCTTGCAATTCTAACTTTACAGCTCATCATTTTAACTTTACATCTTGCAATTCTAATTTTACATCTTGCCATTCTAACTTTACATCTCGCAATTCTGACTTTACAGATCACAATTCTGACTTTACATCTCACAATTATAACTTTACATCTCGCAATTCTGACTTTACAGATTGCAATTCTGACCTTACATCTCTCAATTCTGACTTTACTTCTTCAGTTCTGACTTTACGTCTCATGATTGTAAGTCTTCATCTTGCAATCTTGCAATCAGAATTGCGAGATGACTTTACATCTCGCAATTCTGACTTTACATCTCATAATTCTGACTTTCCATCTCGCAATTCTAATTTTACATCTTGCAATTCTAACTTTACATCTTGCCATTTTGACTTTACGTCTCACAAATGTAAGTTTACATCTTGCAATCCTGACTTTACATCTTGCCATTCTTACTTTACGTCTCACAATTGAAAGTTTGCATCTTGCAATCCTGACTTTACATCTTGAAATTCTAACTTTACACCTCACAATTCTGGCTTTAGATCCCACAATTCTAAATTTACATCTCACAATTTTTATTACTACCACAACATATAAAAAATGGAAAATGTTTATTTCCTCTCTTACAATTTGACTTTTTTTTCTTCAGAATTTGGAGATTAAAAAGTTGTAATACTTTTTTTTACATTTTTTTATTCCATGAGAGAAAAATGCTGCCATACTATTCCCACCATCAAACGGCAAAACACTGTAAATGATCCTCTTTGTTGAACATAACACCTGCAAACAAAAGCTGGAGTAGCACAGACTCAGTTATTTTCAGTAATTTGGTTGCATCATAACACAAAACACAAAACACTTCTGTGTTGACGAGTAACACCTGCAATGCTAACGTTCCCAAACACTGCACTGTGTACTGTATCCCATTATGCAAAGTACTCTACTTCATATTTAAATTGCACTGTGATAAGTTAACAGGAAACTATATCATTGTGATTTTAACATCCCCTTCCTGATGTATTTGATCAGATTTGATCAGATCTTAAAACATGCTTTTTTGACTGTTTTTTTTTTTTCTGTTTTCAGATCTATTTTAATTGATTTGATATGCATGTTTATACTTCTAAGATTTGTATTAGTTTTTTTGCAAATCTCTTTGAGAAGCTGCTATTAAAAGCACTATACATAAATAGTTTATTATTATTGTTATGACTATTAAGAATGCAAAATAACTGAGAAGCTGCTTTTAAAAGCACTTAAAATAAAATAGATTATTGTTGTTGTTGTTGTTATGTAATATGCACTGTAAAAATGTGATAATGTAGCACACTAGTATTTAAAGGTTTATAATGGCATAATGCATGCTGTTTCACATTTTTATAGTAGTAGGCAATATATAATAATATACAATAAATGCGGTTTGGTACACTAGTATTCTGAACAGAGCTTTAGTCCTTTACCTCTGTAAACTCTCACAACTCTTCTGCTGGATTTTATAATTGCAGACACAAAATTGCCACCTCATTTTTCCCCCGTTTCTAATTATTGAGCTCTTCAGCGTTGACAGCTACAGGGAACTAGAAATAACACACACACACACACACACACACAGACGGTGAGCAGCTGAACATTGGTGTGCAATTACACTCCTGCAATTACGGCTCTATTGTAAAGCAGGGCATTATGGGGGATTTGCTCTCATTGCAATTAAAAAAACGGGACAAATCTCCTTCCCCATGCACATGCAATTTAGATATTGTGTGTCACACTCAGGGCAGAAATACTCAGAGTTTTGACACCTGAATTTTAATCTGTGCTTATGTAATGCTCTTGTGTGTGTGACGTGCTCTTCATCTCAAGTGTGTCTAAATGTAAAACTTTTAAAGCATGTTTGTTCATTAAAATAAAGCTAAAAATAAAATAAAACTGAAAGACTATGTTTTTTGTAAAACACAGATTCAGTATAGGTGAAACTCTCTATACAGATTCTGTTCCAAGGTTATTATAGTTAACTAAAACAAAAACGATAACACTTTACAATAAGGTCTCATTTGTTAACATTAGTTATATATTAGTTAAAATGAACAACACTAATACAGCATTTATTAATCAAATATACAACAAAATTACTAAAACTAAAAAAAGGATTCAAAATACTACTAAAATCTAACAAAAATAACACTGATTAATTGACATGATGTCGATGTGCACAGAAATGTTGTGTGTGTGTAAAATCAGACGGATCGTGACAAGGGAAGGAATCCAGACTTTTTTCACTAGTAAACAGTCACAGATGTTACTGATGGAGTTTAACTAGTACTGAACCCCGAGACTTGGTGGAACTGATTGAATTTGAGCAGGTTAATCTCTGGTGGTTGTTGTGTTAGTAAGTTCTCTCCTCACGCGGATCAGAACTATTTTACCAGCTCTTGAGCTCCATAGGAGGGAGTGTTTAGTTCAGACCTCATGTAAAAGCCAACAATTCAGCATGTAGCCAGATGGTTAAAGACTCCATAGAGAGCAAGTGTGTGTGTGTGTGTGTGTGTGAGCGTGTGAGACACACTCCCCTGCAGTGGCCATTCGTACTGGGTCACTACTTTCTTCGTCACGCTCACAGAAACGCTCGGTCATCTAATGGCACGCTGCGAGGGAAATGTCAAGTGTGTGTGTGTGTGTGATATAGAGACATTCCCCCTCATGTCATTTAACAGTAGCAGTCAAAGTTTAGCTCCAAATAATACGCTTTTGCAGCTCTATTTGTGTGGACATACAATGTCATATATTATTGGTCCAAATCAGGACTGTAATTTAGTAGCACTTTAACAATCATTAAACCACTGCAAGCCTCTCTGTGTGCAAACAATTTTACCACTGTGTTGAGAAAAGGTACAGGTATTGTGTGACAACATCATGCAGTTCTTCACTAATATGAACCCTAGTAAATGTACTAAGAATGATGACAACTAAAAAAAGAACTGTTCTTAACCTTTTTGACTCCAAGGCAGGGTTATTATAGTTAACTAAAACCATAAACAAATGTTGAAATAAACATTAACTGAAATAAAATCTAAAAAAACATTTGGTGTACTAAAATAAATAAAACTAAAACTGAAATAAAAATTCATATAAACTACATGGACAATAAAATGACAAAAACACAACACAACACAACACAACAAAAATATTTTAAATTTAACCAAAAAAATCAAAAGAAGATGGAAGATATGAAAAAATATTTCAAACTACAAAATAAAATACAAAATAAAAACTGTATTTCAATAATACTAAAATAACATTCAAGATATCCTGAGATATGTCTGCTTGTCTTCAAACTTGTTTTATTGGAAGAATTGGCAATATATTTTTAAATAATTAAATTAAATTATAGAAAATATTTTTGAATTTTTTCCAAAAGTTTAAATTACTAAATGTTCTTCAGGATTTACACTTATACTATTTCATTTTTTAATAACATCATTTTATTTTGATATTTTCAAATACATTATTTGTAATTTTGTTATGTGCTTTTGTCATTTTTATTTATTTATTTTTTAAATATTACTATTTAGGTTAGGTTATTCTGTTTTAGTTTTTTTATTATTATTATTAGTAATTTTACAGTATATTTACTGTATAAATAACATATTTAAGTTAGTTAGCAAGGAAACGTTTTCTAACACATTTTACTTTTCATTCTTTTTTACTTTACTTTACTTTACTTTCTAATTTACTTTTCTACTTCAAAAAGTTCACTGTTCATGTTAAAAAGTTCACTGTTACTTTGTAAGTATTTGTAAAATTTACTAGCAGTTTCCAAGTGAAAATGTTTCAAAGACAGTTTCTTTTTGTGTTGGATTTACTTTGAAAAAATGTAATTTAGAATTGCTAGTAAATTTCACAAATGATTACTAAGGAACAGGATGTTATGCATATCTAATATTTAAAAAATAAATAGTATTTTCTTGTAAATTTTGTAAAAAAAATTAACATTTTTTACAGTGTGGAACATAATTGTTCATGACGTTCATATTAAAAAGTCATCAGAAATGTTATTAAATAGCAGTTAAAGCATAAGTAAATCATTAGATTTAGTTAGATACATTATTTGATTTCGAACACAAAACATGATTTGTGAATATTTGAAATAGTGACAATCAGCTTTCACATTAGTTTAGTGTAAATGTCATGAGATAATTTTTTTAATTTAGGGCCTCATGTAGCAAAACAAGTGCACACACACAGCAAAAAATGGTTCTTTAATTGTAAATCACTGTGCATTGGTAGATAAGCTGATGTTTCAGTTGTACTCAGTCCAATGGCTGATTTCTACAGTATGTTCAAAACATGTTAGAGCAACTTCTCAGTGTTTTTGTGAGATTTTAACATCATTTCCTGTTTAAACATTCATTTAACAAGGAATAATTAATTATCCATTTGCTTTTTTGCATAAAGCTCTAATTGTTTTTAATTTAATTGATCAAAATACTGCAATAAATTCCATTAGCGTGTCTGAAGCGCGGCGTGCTCCTGCCATTATCAGGTAATGACAATTACACTGAAGAGCTGTTCAATTAAACTCTCCACGTTCACACGCTCCGCTCGCCTTAAAAGAACATGCAGGAAAACCGCGTTTCGTCTTAATGCAGCGAACGACGTGGAATGAATTCAAGCGCTCGTTATCAGATGTACTCGGGTAGAAATGAGGTAGAAACAAATGTTTGTTTTCTTCTCGCTTCTGTGCCTCTTCTTGATGTTTTTAAGGTTGGAATTAAATGATGTGGAAAAGTCATGGAAATTTTGTAATCCAATATAAATTTTCCTAGTTGCATCAAGCAAAAAATCCCAGTAATTGCAAACAACTGAAAAAGCAACGCTGCTTTTGTATTTACATTAATGCATTAATGCACATTAATGCATGCACACAATTTTCTCCAATATGACCTGCATTGCATTAAAGGTAAATACAGTATTTGATCAGTGCATGCATTCTCTAAGAATCGAACCCATGACTGATTTGGACGCTCTGCTGTTGAATGTGAATATGTGAAGTGTGTGTGAACACAAGCGCTCAGTGAGTGACACTGTATTGAGCTGCTCTCTCTGTTTCTCTCTCTCTGTGTATCTGCATTGCAGTGCTGAGGGCGTCGGGACACATCGGGGCTGTAAGGTGTCACTGCTGTTCTGGAGAGTTAATTACAACCTGCTGCCCCCGGCCGTTCCTCATCAGGCGCGTCCAGGGCTTCAGGCGCAGGTACGGATGGGCGAGGGAGCGGGATTCATTTGCCCTGGAGTTCCTGACGCAGACTGTCGGTCTTCTGCACCTGATGGCCGTTTGATAAGGAAACGGATTAATGTCACTGCCGCGTGTGAGATTCACGCTTCTCTTGCTTAGAGGAGATGCTTCGACTGAGAAATGGAGAAAGAGACAGACTGTTAAAGACCTTGTTCCTTAAAGGAATCATCTGGGTTTGGTATGTGTGTGTCAACAGGATCTGACACCCGTGCCGTTATGAAATCATGTTAGGCTCACTTTATAAAAGCAAACTAAAAATTTCAATTAAGGTATGGAGGGTTAAATGAGAAGCTTGTCAAGTGACATTTGTTTCTGTTGTGTTCTATGCAATACAGATTGATTCAAAGCAGCTTCACAAAAACAAAGGGGAAAGTAACGTTGTTAATATTGCAGAATTCAACAGTTTTGTTATTAATTCAATTTCAGCTATTCTACAGAAGACAGTAGTCTCATTATTCACATTAGTTTAATGATGATTCAATTCAGTTTAATGTTGATTCAGTTCAGTTTAATGTTGATTCAGTTAATTCAATGTTGATTCAGTTCAGTACATTGTTGATTTAGTTCAGTTCAACATTGATTCAGTTCAGTTTAATGTTGATTCAGTCAATTCAATGTTGATTCAGTTCGGTACATTGTTGATTTAGTTCAGTTCAGCGTTGATTTAGTTTGGTTTGATGTTGATTTAGTCCGTTTAATTTTGATTCAGTCAATTCAGTGTTTATTGAATTCAATTTAATGTTGATTCAGTTCAGTGTTGATTCAGTTCAGTTTAATGTTGATTCAGTTTAGTTCAGTGTTGATTGAATTCAATTTAATGTTGATTCAGTTTATTTTAATGTTGATTTAGTCAGTTTAATTTTGATTCAGTTCAGTGTTGATTCGGTTTAGTTCAATGTTGATTCACTTCAGTGTTAATTCAGTTCAGTTCAGTTCAGTGTTGATTTAGTTCATATTAGTGTTGATTCAGTCAGTTTAATGTCGATTTAGTTCAGTTTTCATTAAATACAGTTTAATGTTGATTCAGTTCATTTTGATGTTGATTCAATTCAGTTTAGTGTTGATTCAAGTCAGTTTAATGTTGATTCAGTCAATTTAATTTTGATTCAGTTCAGTGTTCATTCAGTTCAGTGATTCAGTCAGTTTAATGTTGATTAAGTTCAGTGTTCATTCAGTTCAGTTCAATGTTGATTCAGTCAGTTTAATCTTGATTCAGTTCAATTTGATGCTGATTTAGTCAGTTTAATGTTGATTCAGTTCGGTTTAACAGTGATTCAGTTCAGTTTAATGGTAATTCAGTTCAGCTGAGTGTTGATTCAGTCAGTTTAATGTCGATTCTCTTCAGTGTTCGTTTAATACAGTCTATTGTTGATTCAGTTCAGTTCACTGATTCAGTTCAGTTTAATGTTGATTCAGTTCAATTTATTGTTTATTTAGTCAGTTTAATGTTGATTCAGTCAATTCATTGTTGATTCAGTTCAGTACAATTTTGATTTAGTTCAGTTCACTGTTGATTCAGTTCAGTTAAGTGTTGATTCAGTTCAGTTTAATGTTGATTCAGTCAATTCAGTGTTGATTCAGTTCAGTTTAATGTTGATTGTTTAGTTCAGTGTTAACTGAGTTCAATTTAATTTTGATTCAGTTTAGTTCAGTGTTGATTCATTTCAGTTTAATGTTGATTCAGTTACATTTAATGTTGATTCTTTTCATTTTTCTTGAAGTACTTGTATGAATTATTCTGTAAATATGTATTTTTTTTTAATCTGTACTTTATTACATTTCTGGTATCCTTGCGTGTTTCATGTGAAAGTTACTGTGTTCAAGTCATATAAAATCAAGCTGAAATTGTGAAATCATGATTATAAAATAAAATGTTGAAATTATGAGAAGAAAAGTCAAAATTAGATAAAAAGGCAAAAAAAGTGTCTATTTATATCATAATTTGTAATTTTTTATTAATATAATTATGACTTAGTATGTCAGTTGTGACTTTTAAAATCATAATTTTGATTTATCAGTTTTGATTTTTTTATATCATAATTTTGACTTTTATCTCATATTTTATTCTTCTCATAATTGTGGCGTACCAAAACGATTCATAACGATGAGCTCACCTTTGCTCACTTTGAACAAAATCACGGTTTCCTCTTTCTTACGGCTCCCTCAGCGACAAAATCCTCGCCGTGATTCCCGTATATTTCCTGTGGGCGCGGGCCAGTGATCCGTGATATTCAGCGCTGAGTTATTTGGGTTTGTCAGTGCTCTGGTTAGCTCTGTGTGCGCTGTCACTTAAGCAGACGATCAGCAGAGACAGCAGAGGTTCAGCGGGCCCGTCCCAGCGGAGGACAGCGGGACAGAATGAAGGCCCCGCGAATGAGAGACGACAGATCGTTCAGCCCGAACCAATGGACTGTCTGAACGAGAACGGCCAATTCTCAGGAGGAAAACAGGGAGGGTTCCTCTGAAAAAACACTGGAGTGATTCCATTCAGCTCTTTGATTAATGACAACACTGAGAAAATTAGCATTTTTGCTCTCACCTCCAGTAATCAGTCTTTTATTTTTTTTACTTTTGTAAAATCAATTTTTGTAATTATGAGATAAAAAAGTAGAAATTATGACATAGATGGAAATCTGAGATTTAAAAATAAAAGACTATTTATATCATAATATTTTTAAGGCAAGACACTGCAGGTGAATAGGGTAAAAACATTTAACTAATATTTATCACCTTACTTACCCAGTTGATTGATTACATTGATAATTGCAAACATTTTTTGTATTACAAGTTTTTTTTTCAAATGTTATCTTTAAATATGCAAGTGAGGCATTATTTAATTAATTATGCGCTAATTTGCATACATTTCTAGTACAAAAATCCAAACACTGGATGAAGTCTGTTTTAAAATTCTTGAATTTAAAATTTTAAATTTTTTCTTTGACATATTAGAGTCAAATATTTTTACAGACGGAATTTTGGGTATCTCATTTTTGTCACTCCATAACTCAAAAAAATACTTAGAACTGACAGAAAATGATACTTTTTCACATTTTTGGGGGGAATAAAAAGTTATATATAATCAAGCAAATTATATATATGAGCAAATCCCTCTGTAAAAACCTTCAGGATATAGACAGGAATAAAAATGTAAAGTTCGGTGTGTGTAAGTGCTGCTGAAGTGGAGATTTATGGCTCAGTGTAGAAGGAAAAACTCATTTCGAGAAAACGGCTTTTAAAAATATGTATTGTAATTGAAATCTATTGACACAAATAGATAAAATGCTTAACAGTGTCTTTTGGGTGATTTCTTTCCACTAGTCTGAAAAAACACTTTATGAAACACCAAAAATCTCAAAAAACTCTTGAGAGTTGCATGAAGAAGCAGCATTTTTGCCTTCAGTGTCTCCCTTTAATCAGACAATTAAATTTACCTAATTCCCTCTGCCAATCAGAATATGTTAAACTGTTATCAATAACAAAACTGCGTTTTCAGCACTGACTAATCTAAACGCCTCTGATTGGCTATTATGTTCATAAGCTCAACAGAAACGTGTGTGATTGGTTGTCAGGCTCAACGCTGCAAAAAACAACATGCAAAAGCAATCTGATCAAAGTGTGTGATTTTAATTCACTTTTATGTTTCATTTTAATCATGACAGCTGATTAATTGATTTTGTTTAATTGTGAAGGGGCAATTTTTGTCCCTTTATATGATTTGTGGGGCATTTTTGTTCATTTTGGTGGCGTTTTTGCCACAAGCCCCCATTAATTTCCAACCCTGGTTTAAACTCATCAGACTTTTTAATGCGGTCTCTTGATCTTTAACAGGCCGGACGTCCACGACATGACACGACAGCCTTTACTCACAATTACTGATGAACAATCATTGCATGTTTCTGTCTCTCATCTCACTGAAACAATTTGCTTCTCGTTTGGGTGTAAATCTGTTTTTAAATATGATAAACTCTTCAGTGAACACGACGCTGCCCACAGCAGGAGACGTCGCAACAAATGCCTCCGCTTATACACTCAGTGTGTGTGTGTGTGTGTGTGTGAGGGGTGAAATGATCGTTTGGCTGTTTGGGTGAAATTACCCTCATCACTCATAAAGAGATACACAGCTGCCTGCGGGAGAGAGAGAGAGAGAGTCAGAGAGAGTAATGATACTATTTGTGTTAAAAAGACAAAATGGGAATGTATGAATACATAATAGACAGGGATGGTAACAGTGAGAGCTGCAAATTGATAACACTATATTCCTTCTAGCTGCATCGTGTAATGAAGTGTTTTGGAACAAGACTGTGATTTCAGGATCAGTCGACTTGCTTAGATTTAGTGGTTTAACCTCTTAACCAATCTACTATCCTTGTATAATCATATAAACACATCTGCTCCGGTTCACACACATTCATGGCGTAAGAAATATGATATTTACTGAAACAATCATGTGTTTCTTTTGGAAAGTCAGTTCACTCTGCTTGAATGGAAAAAGACTGAAATCAGGTTAAAGTTAACTAAAGTTATTTTTTTTTTTTTTAGTTAATTGAAATAAAGCTAAAATAAAATAATTTTAGATTAAAAGCTTTAAATTAAAATTAGACTATTGTAGAAAAAGTTTGGGATCAGAACGATTTTTAATGTATTTTAAATACGTTTCTAATGCTCATCAAGGCTGCGTTTATTTGATAAAAAAATACAGAAAAAAAGTTATATTGTGAAATGTTATTACGATGTAAAACAACAGCGTTCTATTTTAATATACATTAAAAATGTAATTTATTTCTGTGATCAAAGCTGAATTTTCAGCATCATTACTCCAGTCTTCAGTGTCACATGATCCTTCAGAAATCATTCTAATATGCTGATTTATTATTAATGTTGAAAACATTTGCTTAATATTTTTTTGGAACCTGTGATACTTTTTTCAGGATTCTTTGATCAATAAACGTTCATTTATTTAAAATAGAAAGGTTTTCTAACAATATACACTACTGTTCAAAAGTTTGGGGTCCGTGAATTTTTATTCGTTCTTTTTTTTGAAAGAAATTAATACTTTTATTCACCAAGGATGTGTTAAATTAATAAAGTGATAACATAGATTTACATCGTTAGAAAAGGTTTATATTTTGAATAAATGCAGTTCTTTCTAACTTGTTATTCAGTAAAGAATTCTGAAAAAAATAATCACAGGTTCTAAAAAAAATATTTGGCAGCACAACTGTTTCCAACATTGATAATTCTAATAATAAATCAGCATATTAGAATGATTTCTGAAGAATCATGCGACACTTAAGACTGGAGTAACAGCTGATGAAAATTCAGCTTTGCATCACAGGAATAAATTATACTTTAATGTATATTAAAATAAAAAAAACATTATTTTATATTGTAATAACATTTTACAATATTATTGTTTTTTTTTCTGTATTTTTGATCAAATAAATGCAGCCTTGATGAACTAAAAAACATTACAAGCCTTACTGATCCCAAACTTTTGAGTGGTCGTGTATATCCAAACTCCTTTTAAAGTATATCATAATTTTTACTTTTCTTCTCGTTTTAAAGTCATAATTATGACATTTTAAAGTGATTATTATTTCTTGCCAATGTTATATGTCATAATTTCAACTTTTTCTTTCATGATTGACTTTACATGTCAAAATTATGACACACTAACTGACATAAAAAGTCATAATTATGACATACTATCAAAACTGACATACTAAGTGATAATAATGATAAAAAGTTGAAATTATGACTTATGTCGAAATGTCGAAATTGTAACTTTGAAAGTTTAATTTGACATATTAAGTCATAATGATCAGATTAAAAAAAAAATCTAAATTATGAGATAAATTTAGCCTTTTTATCTCATAATTATAATATTTTATTTTATATATAATTTTGACCTTTTTTTTTAATCTCATAACTTAGTATATAATAATTACAACTTTTAAAGTCAATATTTTGACTCACCAAAGTATGATTTGTTTTTTTGGGAAGCTAATAAAAATGAAATAAAGTAATTGTGACTTTTTAATGTCACAGTTCAGACTTTTCTTCTCAGAACTGCAAGAAAAAAAAATTGCAAGGCATAAACATGAATTGCTAGGAAAAAAAAAGTCATAATTGTGAAACAGAAAGTTGCAATTACCTTTTTTTGCAATTCCTTTATATCAGATCACTTGCGTGTGGTTAAGTTTCATTTGGAGTACATAATTCATAATTCATTTTGGATGCACATGTAATCAAATATGTAAAACTAATTGCAAAGTTCGGATTCATATAAAGCTCACGCAATCACAACTCTGTCTTAATAAAAACATTCCATAGTGTTTTCAAGCATTCCATCTAAAACAGCTGATCCTTGTGCTAACAACACCAAGGTCATGGGTTCGATTCCCAAGAAATACATGAGCTCATAAAAATGAATCCAGTGTAAGTCGCTTTAGATAATGAAATGAAAAATGAAAAACACAGACGAAAAAATCAAGTTAAGCTGGTTAAGATCATAGGTTAATTAAAAACGGATTAAATGGCGGGATAAAAAGGGAAAGAAAGGATAGATGTTGCCAAATAACTCATGTGTGCGCAGGTGATAAAAATCCATTTTGCATTTTATCCTCGAGTGAAGAGATGACCACGAACGGCCAACTCTCTCCGTCCCAAGATTCCTCCTGTATAAAGACCATTAACATCACATTATGCAAATGGTAATAGCCAAATGCATGTCGAGGGCTAAAGGCCAAGCGCAGCACATTTAGCAGTCTGACTTTCATCTGCCCTGTGAAGGGTGTTTTCAATTAGATTGCAGCTAATTTCATTCACACCTTCGTTCACCTGCTGGAAATGCGTCGTTCTGAGCCCGAATGGCTCCGTGTTCCAGAACTGTGCTTTAATTGTCAGCGTTCCTCCAGTCCCCGCACCGGACGTCCTTTAAACGGATCAGCAAAGTTGCTTTAGAGCTGCTGGCTTAGCTTTTAAAGCTACAGGACCTTCTGCAGAGTTTATCACAGGAGTCGCTTTATATTAAAACATGACTTTCAGTATAGCATGATTTTATATATATAAAGAGTTTATTTGCAGAAACAGATAACTCTGTTTCTAACAATTTTCAAAAGTCATGTTTTTCATTGTGCATTCCAATTAATCTCAATCAAACTTTAGTTAGGTTATTTTGATTAAAGTAAAAAAAAAAACAAAAAAAAAACAAAAAAAAAAAAACAGCTAACTAACACAATAAAACATAATAAAAACATGAATTTTGAAAATGAAAAAACCTGAGTTATTTTACAAAAAAATAAATTAATACAGTATATATATATAAATACAGAATATATATATATATATATATATAAAGGATTTATTTGCAAGAACATTTGAATTGAGATTAACTTAAGATTAACATGCACAATGAAAAAACATGATTTTTAAAAAATTGTTCATATATATATATATATATATATATATATATATATATATATATATATATATATATATATATATATATATATACATATATATTAAATGATGTGGGGAAAATGTTTGAAAAAATTTTTATATATATATATATAATCAAGTATATATAGAGAGACACATAAATAACTAATAGAAATATATTTACATTTTATATAAAATAAATTAATATATTAAAACCATGTGTGTGTATTTACAAGTATTTACAAATTACAAGTTTTAAACAGTTTATTTAGAAATAACATGCATAATATAATGGCACTATTAACTGAATATATGTTAATATATTAAAAGTGTATAGAGAGACAGAGAAATAGCATTCACAAAAATAGAAATGTATTTAGATTTAATAGAAAATAGATTCAAATCATGAATGTGTTTTTAATTCATTTTTTTTTTTTAAATAGCATTTACAAAATGGCACTTTTAATAAAAAATATATATTAAATCATATTACCAATAAAAATTACACATACATATATGAGATATTTATATATATTTATAATATATATATATATATATATACAGTATAAGAAAAAAATACATGCATATTTTATCAAATAAAATATATGTAAAAAATTGAATTTATTTGATAAAATATGCATAGTTTTTTTTTTTTTCTTGTTCTTGTCAATGGATAAAATTTAGTTTAGAAACTAAATAGAATATTAAATAAGTGTATATCAATGGATGTTTCTCAAGAGTAGAAGGATGCATTTGTTTTTTGTGATTTAACTCCATGCATTTGACCATTTTCAAAGGATTTTCAATCTTTCAGTAGAAGTATTTCCCATTTGGAGAGGCCCCCTGTAGAAGTGTTTGTTTAATAATAATGTTCATTTGAGGATTTGAGGTTACTGTTGCTTTAAGAAGGCTGACCCTCCCTCTCTTTCTCTCTCTCTTTCTCTCTCTCTCTCTCTCGTTCATCCCCCCCACCAGCATTTACGAGGCAGCACGAGTGCCGGGCGAGAAACGGAGAGATTCCAGCTCCGCCGGCACGTGGAGGAAGACGAGAAACGGACAGCGAAAGAGAGGAGGATGCACTCCAGTGACCACATCTGCAAAGTTGAAAGGACAACGGGGTAGAACGGAGGTCTGGATCTTTAACCGAATCATCCCGCAGAAGTACAGTAAGTGCTCTGTCTGAGACCCAAAACACCTTGGAGGAATTGCCACGTAATTGCCAGAAGTTCAAATCTGGGATAAAAAGTTTACCAGGCTGATTGGATGCTGTTTCTAAAGAGACAAGTGTGTAAATCACACCCTTTTAGCTTTGCATGTCAAGCAAGACATTCTTGCCTCATTTTGTCTCATGAATAAATCCAAGTCATGAGTTTCGTTTCCATGCACTTCTGGTTTGAGCGGTTCGCCCGCAGGACTCTAATCACGGATGATATTAAGGAATTGCACGCAATTTGAGTGTTTAAGATGAAGGAATGATTTAAAATCATTACCAAACATCCTCCCATGGAGCTCAGCGCCGCTCGGGACGCCCGTCTGTCCGTTCCGGGTCAGACCACAAACGTCTCCGCCTCGTCGCCTTTGCTTAAACAGACTCACGCGGGCGGGTTTAAGAAAGTGTGTCGGATTGAAGAGGAAAGCACGTGTCCGTTCCCCGGCCTGCCGGCAGGTGTGCTTGAAATGAGGGTGAAGGAGGGCAGCAAAATTCGCAATCTCATGGGATTCGCCATGGCACGCATGCAGGACGAAGCCCGGGACGGCGGTCAAACCGGACTGAGACAGGTGGTGTTCAGCGGGTCCGGACGGGCCGTGACCAAAACCATCACGTGTGCCGAGATCATGAAAAGAAAGATCGGCGGCCTCCATCAGATGACCAAACTGCAGTACAAGGGCTTGCGAGAGGTCTGGGAGAGTCAAGAAGGAGGCGATTCGGAGGTGACCGTCCACCGGACCCTTCCGTCCATCAGCATCCTGCTCTCCAAAGACCCGCTGGACCCGCTGGAACCGGGGTACCAGCCTCCGGAGAACGGCTTGTGGGACGAGAGGAACGGAGGAGAAGCTTCGCAGACGGCGGAGAAGCGATCTGTAGACTCGTCTGAGACTCTGACGGAGCCGCAGGCGAAGAGAATCTGTCTCTGAGGATCATGGGTGTGTTAAAGAAGATTGTTTCCGCTGAAACTCTCTCAGAAGCAGCCTTGAAAGCTGAACGATGACTGTGGCAGTTCATAACAACTCACAAATAAACATGCACATCACAGTCTTGATTTAGGAGTTGAAATCCAGGTTTTGAGCATGCAACATCACTAATTTAATTCCGTATCTTCAATATAATCAGACATGCATTTCCAGGGAATGCATGAAATTACTAAAAACTGGAACGCGGTTGAAAAATGCATACATTTTTTTTAAGGCATAAATGTAATTTAAAGTGCAATTTAAACATTATTTAAAAATACAATGTGCAAAAGCTACTGGTTTTAGTGTGGTTCAGGTTTTAATGTGGAGCCAAATTTCTGATCAAGAATCATTTTTTCTTTGGTGGAAACTGGTTCAGGTCCATGGAAACATCAGTGTGAGATGGAGATGCTTCATAATGGTTCAGGCTGCTGGAAAGATGCTGCATTGTTTTATTAGATAGCCGATAATGATCGTGTTAAGATGCCGTTTGTGTTTCATATCCAACCCACAAATAAACATGCACATCACAGTCTTGAATTGAGTTTAAATCTTGATTTTGCTCATGCAACGTAATTCATTTTCTTCAATATAATCAGACATGCATTTCCAGGGAATGCATGAGCTGATGTAAAAGTTGGATAAAATGCATACATGTAATTTAAAGTGCAATTTAAACATGATTTAAAAATACAATGTGCAAAAACTATTGGTTTTAATGTGGTTCCGGTTTTAATGCGGAAACCGATTTTCTGATCAAGAGCCACTTTTCTTGAACCGGTCCAGAACCATGCAAACATCTCAGATGGGCATCAGTGTGAGATGGAGATGATTTCAGATGCTTCATAACATAGAAAGATACTGCGTTGTTTTATTAGAGAGCTAATAATGATTGTGTTAAAATGCCGTTTGTGTTTCATATCCAAATGTGTTTCATGTCTTGATTTGAGTTTAAACCTTGATTTTGAGCATGCAACATCACTAATTTAGATAAAATCATACATGCATTTTCAGGGAATGCATAAGCTGAAGTAAAATTGGAATGCGGTTGGATAAATGCACACATTTTCTAAATGCATAAATGTAATTTAAAGTGCAATTTAAACATTATTTGAAAATATGACAAGCAAAAACTACTGGGATTAGTGTGGTTCAGGTTTTAATTTGGAGCCAGTTTTCTGATCAAGAACCACTTTTTCTTTGGTGGAAAGTGGTTCAGATCCATGCAAACTTCTCAGATGGACATGGAAGTGAGATGGAGATGATTTCAGGCGCTTCGTAATGGCTCATGCTGCTAGAAGGATGCTGCGTTGTTTTATATAAAGATTATGTTAAGATAGAGTTTGAGAGCTGACCCAGCTCATAACCAACCCACAAATAAACATGCACATCATCACAGTCTTGAACTGAGTTTAAATCTTGATTTTGAGCATGCAACATCACTAATTTAATTCAATTCATTGTCTTTAATAAAATCAGAGATGCATTTCCAGGGAATCCATAAACTGACTAAAAAACTGGAATGCACTTGGATAAATGCATACATTTGCTGAATGCAAAAATGTAATTTAAACGTTATTTAAAAATATGATGCACAAAAATATTTGTATTTATGACAAACTACTGGTTCTTTAGTGAAAACCGGTCCATATCCATGCAGACATCTCAGATGGTCATCAAAGTGAGATGGAGATGATTTCAGATACTTCATAATGGTTCATGCTGCTGGAAAGATGCTGCGTTGTTTTATTAGAGAACCGATAAAGATCATGTTAAGATGACCCAGCTCATAACCAAAAACATGCACATCACTCTTGATTTGAGTTTAAATCTTGATTTTGAGCATGCAACTTCAATAATTAAACTCAGTGTCTTTATAATCAGATATGCATTTCCAGGGAATGCATGTGCGGAATAAAAAGTTGGATAAATGCATAAATGTAATGTAAATGCAATTAAAACATTATAGAAATAAGTAACGAATAAACTTCATGCAATCAATATTTATGCATTTATGACTAAAAATGCTGATATTACTAGTACAGAGACCAGCAGGTTTCAATATGAAGCCAGTTTTTTCTCAAACTAAAATTATTTTTTCTGTGGTGGAAACCGTTCCAGATCCATGCAATCATCTCAGATGGTCATCAAAGTGAGATGGAGATGATTTCAGAGCTTCATAAAAGCTTGTGCTGTTTATTAGAGAGCCGATAAAGATCATGTTAAGATGAAGTTTGACAGCTGAACACTGAGCAATTGTTCATAACCAGCCCACACATAAACACGCACATCACGTCTTCAAGTTTTGAGCATGCAACATCACTAATTTAATTCAGTGACTTTGATATAATCAATCATGCATTTCCAGTTCATGCAAATGTATTTATCTACTTATGTATTTATCTACTTAACTACTTATGTTACTGGTTGCAATGAGACCAATTTCCAGGCCAGAAGCACTTTCTTTTTGATGAAAACATGCAGAATTGTTCTAGAAAGCATGCTTTCTAATGGCTTATGGTTTGGGAAAGATGCCGCATTGTTTTATTAGAGAGCCGGTAAAAACCTTGTTAAGATGCAGTTTGAGATACGAGTGTTTTTCTGTTTTCATTGCCTTATTTCTTACCTCAGCAAAACCCAACGCAGCAGCATGCCGCTCAACCAGACTGACAGTTCTTCAGGGCTCCAGTGTGCAGTTTATGTGCAAATAAAGCGTTTGCTCCTCATGCATTCTCTGTGGTTTCAACCGCACAGAAAGTGCCACCGTGTGCAACTTTCCTGTGACGAGTTCAAGCGCTTTCATCCGGACAAAACGTTCCGTTCCAGTAGAGCGGCACGTCGCGTCACAGCGGCGGATCCTGATAAATGTCTTTTGAGGGATTTATTTGAGGGACGGTTGATTTAATTACATTGACTCTGATAAACCTCTACCTGCAGACCGAACTGACCTGCACGTCGCTGCTTTGACTCCATTACATAATGTCAGCATCATAATGCTCGATTGCATCTCTGAGATAAATAATCTTCTGGAAAAGCAAACATCTAGTCTGGCAGAATGTTTGGGGGGAAAAAGCAATTTCCATCTTAAGAAGTAGAGAAACGTTTCGTGACAGGCCGAGCATTTTCAGTAAACATCATTCAGGGGTCTGTGGTCCTCGTGGACGGATTTAAAAATGGGAATGGTATTTTTTCCGAATCAACATGAAAGTGATTTATTCACTTCTCTGTTTTGAAATCTTTCTTTAAAATAAATTGCACTGTGTGAAATAGTGCCGTCAGGCAACTTTTCCAGTCACTTCTCAATATTCCGTTCAGAAAACTGATGTTGAATTCATGTAGAATGACAGATTATGATGGAATTTCTATGTTGCACCACAGAAAATCATAGATACTAATTGATGTTATTCTTTAATGTTGTTTGGCCAAAATTGTCTTGGTTTTTCACAAAACAAGACTTAACATCTCAAGTCATTTTCCTTCTCAAGTAAATGCATGTTGATTTAAGAACATTTAGATATTTGTACTGGAAAACAAGTAATTAAATTATTTTTTGTAATGTTATCTTCATGCAACACTTTTATAAACAACAATGCATCTTTGAAAAATTAAAAATGCTAAAATCATGACTAATATATTTAGGATTGGGACCAAATGTAATTATTTATTATTTATATTCACTTTTTTGTTTTGACTCTTTCATTTAAATAAAATTAATTGCATAATGTTAAATAGTGCCGCCAGTCCATTTTCTGGCAGTTCTCCCAATCAATTCTTAATATTCTGTTGGAAATGCATTGCATTTCATAATTAAAAACTAATATTGAGTTCATGTTGAATTATGATGGAATGTTGCACCACAAAACAAAATCACAGATATTAATTGACATTATTCTTCAGTGTTGTTTGGCCAAAATGGTCTTGGATTTTCACACATTAATTTTTCTTCTCAAGTTAATGCATGTTGATTTAAGAACATTTAGATATTTGTACTGGAAAACAAGTAATTCAATTATTTTTGTAATGTTATCTTCATGCAACACTTTTATAAACAACAGTGCATCTTCAAAAAAGACAAATATGCTGTAAAAGAGTCTTTAAAGTATCATAAAAGCATGACTAATGTATTTAGGATTGGGACCAAATGTAATTACGTACGTTTATTGTTATTTATTATTTATATCCACTTCCTTTTTTTGAATCTTTCATTTAAATAAAATGAATTGCAGAATGTAAAATAGTGCGGTCAGTCTTTTTTTTTTTTTTTTTTTTTAGCAATTTTCCCAATCATTTCTCAATATTATGTTGGAAATGCATCATATTTCATAACAAAAAAATGTTTGAATTCATGTAGAATCACAGATTATGATGGAATTTCTATGCACCACAGAACAAAATCTTATCTTAAAAAGGTCTTGTCTTAACATCTCCAGTAATTTTCCTTCTTAAATAAATGCATGCTGATTTAAGAACATTTAGATATTTGTACTGCAAAACAAGAGTAATTAAATTCATAAACATAAACAACAGTGCGTCTTCGAAAAAGACAAATATGCTGTAAAAGAGCCATTAAGGTATCATAAAAGCGTGACTAATATATTTAGGATTGGGACCAAATGTAATTACATACGTTTATTATTATTTATTAATTTTATCCACTTCTTTGTTTTGAATCTTTCATTTAAATTTTAAAAAATTGCATCATGTTAAATAGAGCTGTCACTCAATTTTCTGGCAAATTTTGCAGTCGATTCTCAGTATTCTGTTGGAGATGCATCATATTTCATAATTAAAAACTAATATTGAGTTCATGTTGAATTATGATGGAATGTTGCACCACAGAACAAAAACTGAGGCATTTATTCAAGTGATCCTTAAAAAAGGCCAAAATGGCCTAAAATACAGTATGTTACAGTGCTCATAGAGTGAAGGTGCCATATTTTCACTTTTCTCCTCAAAAGGCCCATGTGAGTGACGAATTCAGTGTGTGTGTGTGTGTGTGTGTGTGTGTGATGAACAACTCTCACACACTGAGTGCCTTTGACAGAGTCACTTCATCAAAATCACAATCTACTGTTTTCTCCAGAAGAGATCACAGATTGTGTCTCTATCAGTTTCCCAGCAGCAGCATTCATCACTGTAAGCGGCGTTATGATGTTCGTGAGGCTCGTCTGCTCCCAATCCTCCAGCCGCGGCTGAGTTTGTGCGTTTCTCTCTGTCTAACCTCAGGACGTTTCTCTTGATCGTAATGAAAATCTCTGAGGGCTGAAAACCACTTAATGCTTTCAATTTATCAAAATGTCTCAGACGTGCTTTTAATATGTGTGCACAAAACAGCCTGTGCAATCTAATTGTGCTGATCGCCTCTGCAAATGGACTTTCTAAATGATAAAAAGCAGCACGCTGATTTGAATCTTTTTGTCGTCTGCTCGGGTCTTTAGAGGAGTTAAAGTTCAGCCAAAAATCATAATTCTGCCATCGTTTGCTCGACCTCATGCTGTTATGCTTTCTTGCAAAACACACATTTCCAATAAAAAGAAAAAATATATTTTTTGTTGATGTTTATATTAGTGGCATATAAACATATCTGAATAATTGCAACTGTAAATTTGCTTTATTCTATACAAATAAACTCCTGTTTAAATAAGAACAAGGTTAATGGAATAACTGACCTCAAAACTTTGCCACCAGTAATGTTGTTTATTTTGTGGAACACAAACAGAAATTTAGCAAAACGTTTATGCAGCTCTAAAAAGGAATTAAAAATAAATAAATAAATAAATAAATAAATAAATTCAAAAAGTAACACTTTCCAGAAGTGTGGTCTTAAGAATGTAACGATTTTTAATGTAAGACTTTCCAAAAGTAACATCCTAAGAATGTAACTATTTTAAAAGTAGCAGCTTCTAGAAGTAACGAATATTAATTCCGAAGTATTATATTCCAGAAGTAATGTCCAAAGAATGTAACAGTTTTAAAAGTAGCAGTTTTCACAAGTAACATCTTAAGAATGTAAATATTTTAAAAGTAACAGTCTGTATAAAAAAATAATAATAACAAAAAAAAAACACAATTTGTTGAGTCAGCTTAAAATAATTTGTTACCCTGCTGCCTTAATATTTTAAGTTCAGTCAACTCAAATAAGTTTAGTCAACTTTAAATGTTATGTTGTACTAAATAACGACTTAGATATTTGTGTTTGTTAAACTTAACAGATGGGTAAGTAACCCAGCTGCCTTAAAATTTTAAGTTGAATCAACTCAAATATCTAAGTTGTCACTTAGTATAATTTAACATTTCAAGTTAAATAAACTTTTTTTGAGTTGACTGAACTTAAAATTTTAAGGCAGCCAGGTTACAAATTATTTTAAGTTGACTCAGCAAATTGTTTTTTACAGTGTATCTATTGTAGAAGTAACAGTTTTCAAAAGTAAGGTTTTGTTCTGCTTTCCAGTACAGATATCTTAAATTAGGATTTTGTACATTTACAGAAAAATACTGAAAATGATTTAAATTTAGTAAGATTATGCTTAAAACAAGAAAAAATATATGTCAGTTGAGTCAGAAAAATAATATTTTTTCTGACCCCACTGGTAGATTTTTTTCTTGTTTTAAGCATAAATTGATGAAATTGATTTTTAACAAAACAAAACTTAATATCTTAAGTACTGGAAAACAAGACAAAAATTCTAAATAATAAAATAATTTTCACAGTAAAATGCTGTAAAAGAACCGCTGAAGTATCATAAAAGCATGACTATTAACATATATTTAGAACTGAGACCAAGTGTAATTCTTTAAGATTATTATTTTATTAGTTCTTAATTGTATCCACTTTATTTTTGTAACAAATAAAATAAATTGGACCCTGCGAAATAGCGCTGTCAGTCTCTTTTCTGGTCACTTTTCTAATTAATTCTCAATATTCTGTTGGAAATGCGTCACATTTCATAATTAAAAACTAATATTGAATTCATCACATTCGGATGGAATTTCTTCATGTTGCACCACAGCACATAATCAAAGACAATCTTAAAATGTCTAAAATACAGTATGTTCAAGTACGTTTGGTCACATTGTGAAGTCAACACCCCGAAAGTAGTTTTCAAAGTCTTGCCAAATACTGTTAACTTTTGCATTTGTAACTGAATGAAATGGTTTATGGTGAGTGAAAAATGACAGTGTGTTTATTTTAAGATGAACTTTTCCTTAAAAAACCTTTTTGTTTGTCAGTTTTCCCCAAGTCCCCCCATCAGTGATTGGCACATCATTATCCTCCTTTTTCCAGCTGACTAAATGATGATCGCGGGGCGCCGCACCCCGAGTCATTCCAGCTACAGCTCCACGTAAATTCAACAAACTCTGGAGGGTCACAGACGGAGCGTGTTATCAGAGAGCGTCTTATCTCACAGTCAGCAGCGCTCACCTGCGCGCACACACACACATACACACGTCACACACTGCACAGTAAATACTACATCGACCTGAAGCCTCTGGCAGGCGTTTGAAATTCCCTTCTGAGTGCGGAAATGCAGATGGGAGTGAAGGAGGACACGAGCGGAGAGAGAGAGAGCGATAAAGAGAGACGCAGAGGATCAATCCCTGACCCCAATCAGACATTACTGCTTGAACAGGTCACTGTGTAAATGCTGTTTATTTAAAATGCACAGACGCACTGTGATTATTTGCATTTACACTGATGCATTTGGCCAGAGTGCACGACTGAACCCATGACCTTGTGTTTTTTATAGCTGCAGACAGTGTTAATGCCATACAGACATAACTGAATCTTTTTAACTGTAAAGCTGCTTTATTCTAATAAACTTAAATTTAAGTAATAACATTGTCCTCTGGAAAATGTTTTTAGGCTAATGGAATAATTCACCTTAAAATTTGTCATCATCATTAATGTTTTTCCAAACTGACAGGACTTTGTTTATTTTGTGGAACACAAACAGAGATTTAGCAGAATGTTTGTGCAACTCTAAAAAGACATTTTTAAAAAAAATTATTTTAAAAGTAGCATTAAGAAGTAACATCTTAAGAATGTGACGATCGTAAAAGTAACAGTTTCCAAAAGTAACGTTTTAAGAATGTAATGGTTTTAAAAGTAACACTTTCCAGAAGTAACATCCTAAGAATGTAACTATTTTAAAAGTAGCAGCTTCTAAAAGTAACATCTTAAGAATGTAAAAATTTTTAAAAAGTATAATTTTTTTCAGAAGTAACGTTCTAACAGTTTTAACAGTAGCCGTTTTCAGAAGTAAAGTCTTAAAAATGTAAATATTTTAAACATAACTGTTTGCAGAGGTAACGTTCTATGAACGTAACAAATTTAAAAGTGACACTTTCCAGAACTGACATCTTGTGCCGCTCTAAAAAGACATTTAAAAAACAAATGTAAAAGTAGCATTAAAAAGTAACATCTTAAGAATGTAACTATTGTAAAAGTAAGTTTCCAAAAGTAATGTTTTATAAATGTAACAATTTTAAAGTAACACTTTCCAGAACTGACAACGATTTTAAAAGTAGCAGCTTCTAGAAGTAACATCCTGAGAATGTAATAATTTTAAAAGTAACAGTTTCCAAAAGTAATATTTTAAGAAAGTAACAACTGTAAAATTAACACTTTCCAGAAGTGACGTGTGATGTAACAATTTTAAAAAGTAAGACTTTCAAAAAGTAACATCCTAAGAATATAACTATTTTAAAAGTAGCAGTTTCTAGAAGTAACATCTTAGGAGTGTAATGATTTTAAATGTAACAGTTTCCAAAAGTAAGATTTTAAGAATGTAAATATCGATTGTAACTACTGCAATAAGTAACAGTTTCCATAAGAAATGTCTTAAGAATGTTACCATTTTAAAAGCAACAGTTTCCAAAAGTGGAGTCTTTAGAATGTAACGATTGTGAGTTTCCAGAAGTAACATCCTAAGAATGTAATGATATTTAAAGTAACATTTTTAAAAAGTAGCATCCTAAGAAAGTAACAATTTTAACAGTAGCAGTTTACAGAAGTAACATTTTAAGAATGTAAATATTGATTGTAACTATTGTAATAAGTAACAGTTTCCAGAAGTAACGTCTTAAGAATGTAACCATTTTAAAAGCAACAGTTTCCAAAAGTAACATCCTAAGAATGTAATGATATTTAAAGTAACATTTTAAAGAAGTAGCATCCTAAGAAAGTAACAATTTTAACAGTAGCAGTTTACAAAAGTAACATTTTAAGAATGTTTTACGGAATAATAATAATGATTACGAATTATTTTTTCTGTTTTGGAACAACATGAAGGTGAGTTAAATGATGACAGAATTTCAATCATTTTCCTCCACACAGCTGCAGAAAAGAAGGAGGATGAAAAAGAAAGAGTGCTTTTTTTATATTTGTGAACTGGCCTGTCAAGTTTAATGCTGTCTACAGCCTTTCTCAGGTGAAAATAAATTTCATTTTTGAATTTCCAGAACCTGTAAGAGCTCTGTTCTCTGTAAGCAGCCTCTCTCTCTCTCTCTCTCTCTCTCTCTCTCAGTGTCTGTCTGTCTGTGGTGGAGGGCTCTGGGTTGTTGTAGGAGTTCACTATCTCTCTCCCTGCAGATGGTGGCGTCTTTTCTTATCAAGAAGAATGGCCGCTGCCTCCGTTTTTCAGACACTCTTATCTGGGAATCCTTTAAATTGAATATTTACTAGGCTGATGTTCCCAGCCTGTGCCGGAGCGCCGCAGGCCCCGTTCTCTCCGCGGCGGACGGACCCGAGCCTACGCAAACCGGATCTGTCGAAAAATAACACCAAGATTGATTATGCATTCAGAGGAAATGAATGGACGGCAAAGCCGTGAATGTCCACAAAAAGGATGTTCTGGAAATTATGCAAACCACTTTCATTTTATACAATAGTAAGCGCAAAAGAAATGGAACAGGAGGAATGCAGTGCGTTTCTCTCACAATTGATCCGTGAAGCCCCGCCTCTGAAAACTGACCAATCAGACCGTAGCAACCGTTTCCAAATCTGACAAGGATATTAAAGGAATAGTTCACCAAAAAATAAAAAACATTACTGTGATGTTTTTATCAGCTGTTTGGACTCTCATTCTGACGGCACCCGTTCATTGCATTGGTGAGCAAGTAGTGGAATGACACATTTCTCCAAATATGATGAAGAAACAAACTCATCCTAATCTTGGTTGGCCTGAGGATGAGCACATTTTCATTGTTTTGTCGTTTTTTTTTTTCCTAATAATTTGCAAAGAAAGCGTGTCATGAATATTGTGTCATAAATGGCCTACTTTGCTGTTCCCAGACCAGTTTGGCTCGTGTCTTCTCCAGACATTAGCTGGACCCGGATCAGGATCGTCGGCCAACAGCGGCAGCGCGAGGCGTCTGACAGCTCATGCAGAGAGAGCCGTTTTCCTCTCAGAAATTCCTGCATGTTGAATTAATGGGAGCAGTTGAGGGTGTAATTGCAGTGCTGGAGTCAAAGCTGTGAGACACGATAATGTCCGCTGAATAAAAGCCTGGCAGAGTTTACGTACTGAACAATATTAGCGGATTACACACATCAAACAAGCTCTGATTAATGCCTGAGAGGCAGGACACAGTCGAAACAGGAGGAAATCGGAGATAATTGTATGAATATTTGAAAGCGCTAATGACCTAAAATCATTCTGCACAATGAAGAGAGCACTAGATGCGTCTGAGGAATCTTATTTTCTCGCACAAGTTCAAATTCTGCATGAACATTTACAAACCTGTTCTACACCGTTCGTGCTTTTACTACAGCAATTGATCTGAACGTTTCAAAGCGTCGTGCAATTATGATCTTCAAGGCCTCAGGCTTATGAATGAAGGTGGGATTGATGATGTCAGCTAAAAAGGAAACTGGTTTCAGGGGCAGAACAAGTTATTATATTTAGATGAAAGATTATGAAGGCATGTAAGACTGTAACGATTTCAAAAGGAGCAGTATTTTTTTAAGTGATGTCCTAATAATGTAATGGTTTTAAAAGTAGCAGTTTTCAGAAGTATTGTCTTAAGAATGTAAATATTTTAAAAGTAACAGTTTCCAGGGGTAATGCTCTATGAATGTAACAAATTTAAAAGTAACACTTTCCAGAACGGATATCTCAAAAATGTAACTATTTTAAAAGTAGCAGTTTCTAGAAGTAACATCTTAAGAATGTAACAATTTTAAGCGGTAACTTCTTGTTTTGAGTTCCATGATTTCCAACATAAGTTTTGGTTCCTCTGACACATTATTTTCCTGTTTGATGCTGTAAATAATACTGTAAATACTGCTGCTTTGACACAATCTGTATTGTAAAAAGCTCTGTATAAATAACGATGAGGTTTTTTTTTTCTTTTTCACTTTTAGTTTTTTATTTTGCAAGATTTTATTACAAGTTAAACTAAATGTAAATAAAAATGTTTGCCTATTTGAAACATTTATTTTATTCAGTTTTTTTTTTGTTTTGGTTTATTAGTTAATGATAAGTAATATGCCCTGTTTTTATTTCTTTTATTTTATATTTTTATACTTAATTACATTTTATTTACTTTTTTATTTTGTTGTGTGTTCTTGTAATTTTTTGTCTATTTATTAATTTATTTATTTTTTTTGGATATGTATGTCTTTGTAGCTTTTATTAATTTGTATTTCAGTTTTTTTAGTACAATAAAAATCAGAAATTTAGCTTTTTCCTTCATCAGCTGCGTAAATAAAATCAGTTTAAGTTTAAGTTGTAGTTATATATAGTTTTAGTTGCAGTTAACTCTAATAACCCTATAGGGTTAAATAATATAATGTAATATAATATAATATAATATATACTAATAATATAATATAATATAGTTATTTATTCATTCATTCTTTGTTTTTGGTGAATTGACTGTGGTCTTGGACTTTCTATAGATAAAGTACTATATATAATGTAGAAATATTCTATTCAAATACCCTATAAATATTCATCATAATTCGTTTGAAAGTGTTTAATTGTCAAGAGGATTACTGAAATAAAGTGAATATTATTCAGCTGCTGGTGACTGATATGGCTGCAGTCTAATGTAAGTAGACAGATCTGACAAAAGTGCTGCTTATTTCTGCAGCTGTAATAGTTTTCAGCGCGATGACGTCACTGCCCGAGGCTCCAGCGCGTTCCTGAGTTTCTGGTGCCATCTAGTGCTGGAAACACTATATACAACTATACAGTTAAATTATACAAGTGTAAAACGTAAAATACAAGGGAAGGACAGTTTGTTTCTTGTTTAAATACATATATATATATACATGTTCAAAGAAAAAGTCTGGAATGTTTATGATGTCAATTTCAGGTTCCTTGTTTCCTATTTTATTTTTTTTTTCTGTCATATCTGTCATTATTATTGTTTAGGCTTATGTGCTTTATTGTACTTAACTAACCCTAACCCTAACTCTATAACTACTTTGTATAATTTATTCTAAAGACTTAATACTAATTAGTTGTTTAATTAAAAAAATAAAATAAAATAAAATAAAATAAAATAAAATAAAACCGCCCGCCCACTTTCTCTTGCGTCATCCCGCTGTGCGTCCGCGTCATCAGCGTGCGCCGTGTCCTGTTTGGACCAGCAATTTCGATTCATCGGTGATACAGCAGCAACGGGATGATTTCAGCAGCGGTTCTGCGTGGTATCGGGAGTCTGACCCGAGCAAGAGCCGCATTCACAGGTACAGAAACACACATGTACATGTGCGAGCTTCATGAAGCTTCATCTGATCACAGAAACCGGCGCGAGTGTGAAAATGTCGATGACCTTTCATTGATTTCGAAAGATTGACTCCCGCTCACGGTGTAACGCAGCTCACAGATCATTAGTTGGTTAAAGGGGTTTGTGTTATTATTAGTGAGTGTGTGTATGTGTGAGTTTGTGTCTGTGCGTATATGTTTGCCCTTCTAATGACCCACACTTGTATTATAGTGTAAATACAGTAGACACAGTAATACAATCTGAATGTGTTCTTCCTGTTTTGTAGCTCCTCTGGCTGTCAGATGTTATTCTCATGCCAAAGTAGAGACAGATGAGGAGTTTGACTCCCGCTGGGTGACATACTTCAGCAAACCAGACCTGGATGCCTGGGAGCTGCGCAAAGGTGACAGTACAGTAAAAAAATGCAATAAAAACTGTGAAATAATAGTATTACAATTTATTTTTTGTTAAAATGTAATTAATTGAAAATTCCAGCATCATTATTAGTCTTCAGTGTCACATGATCCTTCAGGATTCATTCTAATATGCTGATTTCCTGCTCAAGATACGTTTCTGCTTATTATCAATGCTGCTGCACAATGTTTTGGTGGAAAACTTCATTTTTTGTGCTTTTTCTCCAGGCATGAACACTCTGATTGGATACGACCTTGTTCCAGAACCAAAGATCCTGGACTCTGCTCTCCGCGCATGCAGACGGTTGAATGATCTGGCCAGTGCAATCCGCATCCTAGAGGCTGTCAAAGTGAGAGAAACAAACACACAGCTAGACATTAGTTTATGCTTATGGTCTCTGTTAAAGGAATCGTTCACCAAAAAATTCCTCATATTTGTGGAAATGTGTCATTGCATCACTTGCTCACCTATGGATCCTCTGCAGTGAATGGGTGCCGTCAGATTGAGAGTCCAAACAGCTGATAAAAACATCACAATAATCCACAAGTAATCCACACCACTCCAGTCCATCAGTTAACATCTTGAGACGAAACAAAATCCATCATTAAGATGTTTTTACTAAAATACAAGTCCATAATCCATATTAACGCTTCCTCCAGTGAAAAAAGTGGTCTGGTCTGAATCAGGAGAGAAATCTGTACAGATCAAACGTTGTTTACAAGCCAAAACAGCTCCAAACAAATATGTGGCTGGATTTTGATGTGAGAGACAACAGGAGATGGACTTTTATTATGTATCATGGATTTTAGTTAGAATGTTTTAATGATGGATTTGTTTAAGCTTTTGTCTTCTCAAGATGTTAACTGATGGACTGGAGTGGTGTGGATTACTTGTGGTTTACTGTGATGTTTTTATCAGCTGTTTGGACTCTCATTCTGACGGCACCCATTCACATCCATTGGTGAGCAAGTGATGGAATGACACATTTCCACAAATCTGATGAAGAAATCTGATGTTCTAAGGGTGAGCACATTTTCAGCACATTTTTGGCTGAACTATTCTTTTAATTCATTAATAAAGTAATTATCTTTTTTTTTATTGATCTATAAAGTATTACTTTTAGTTTTTAAAACAACAGCTCACCCAAAAAAATCAAGACTAGGATGAGTTTGTTTCCTCATCAGATTTGTAGAAATGTGTCATTCCATCACTTGCTCACCAATGGATGTGAATGGGTGCCGTCAGAATAAGTAATCCACACCACTCCAGTCCATCAGTTAACATCTTGAGAAGACAAAGGCTGAAACAAATCCATCAAGACATTTTTAACCTCCATAATCCATAATAATACTTCCTCCAGTGAAAAAGTGGTCTGGTTTGAATCAGGAGAGAAATCTGCACAGATCAAGCACCGTTTACAAGCCAAAACAGATGTTAACTGATGGACTGGGGTGGTGTGGATTACTTGTGGATTATTGTGATGTTTTTATCAGCTGTTTGGACTCTCATTCTGACGGCACCCATTCACTGCAGAGGATCCATTGGTGAGCAAGTGATGGAATGACACATTTCTCCAGATCTGATGAAGAAACAAACTCATCTACATCTTGGATGGCCTGAGGATGAGCACATTTTCAGCACGTTTTTTACTTTTTGGATGAACTATTCCTTTAATTCATTCATAAAGTAAAAAAGCACATGCATCTTAAATGCTTTTATTGATCTGTAAAGTTCTATAAAGATCCGGACGTGTTTGAACTGACCGCACTGTTACTGCTGTCATTTATGCTTAATTACAACTCGGGTTAGACTGGGCAGGAGGTTAATTAATTAAGAGTATCATTTTTATCATGCATTATTAATGTGTTGTTGGCGTGTTTTCTCAGGATAAGTCTGGTCCTCATAAGGAGATCTACCCGTATGTGATCCAGGAGCTCAAACCCACACTGCAGGAGCTGGGCATCTCCACTCCAGAAGAGCTGGGCATCGATAAAATCTGAGTCTGCTCACAGATTCCTCAAAGCAGCTAATAAACAAGTTGGTTCCTTATCATTTTAAAGATGCATTAATAGCAGTAAGAGTTTTGCCCATATAATGATGCGTCTCTGTTTGTGTTTCAGGGTGTTTGTGAATTGGATGGGGTTTTCTACCTCTCTGCTCACTGTATGATATTCAGGAAGTCAAACTCAGTCCCGTCCTGTATAAAAATAATGGGCCTAATAAATGAAGCAATACTGAATAAAGGTGTGAGTGTTTTTCGTTTATGTTTGAATGATTTGTCCTGAGTTTGTGCAGACACACAGCAAACACTGATAGTGGGGTTTATTATAACAAAGACACTAAAACACATCATCGTGTTTATGCTCATGTTTGTGGTGATTGCAAAACAGAACTGAGTTAAAACATTTTTTGACACATTAAAATGCTAAAAAAAAGTCCCATCACTATCAACACTCATTTTGCAGGGTCTCTGTGAGTCTTAATTCACCCTTCCGCAAATAAAGGCCTAAAAATGTCTTAAATCAGAGCAGAAACTCTTAAATTCATAAAGTCATGGCAGTAAATGTTATGCAAAAATAAATGCTTATTTTAAAAAAATTAAATGTATAAAAAATTTCTTTCTCTGTATTTTTTGTTTTCAAATATAAATACGTAAAGTACTTAAATCATTTTTTTAATACTTTTTCTGAGCTGAATGGCAAATGTTTCTTTCTGTTTTAATCATAAAATCCCTTAATTTTGATCAATTTCACATAAAACAGATCTAATAATTGATGTTATAAAAGAACTAAACCTAAAATTAAAATGAATAAAAACAATATAGACATATAAAAAAAACCTAATAAAAACAATTAATAAAACACTGACTAAAATAAATAAAAATGGGTACAAAGTATTTTACAATATATATATAGAATTTCTGCATGTTTTTATTTCCGTTTTCGTTTCAGGTATTTTAGAATATTATATGTATATATATATACATATATAAGAGTTTATTTATTTTCAAAGATAGTTAACTCCTTTTTTTTCACATGTTCAAAAATCATGTTTTTATTATGTTTTATTGTGTTAGCTGTGTTTTTAAAGTTATTTTACTTAAAATAACCCAACTGCAGTTTGATTTAAATTAATTGGAATACACAATGAAAAAACATGATTTATGAAAATGGTTACAAACGGAGTTATCTGTTTTTGAAAATTAACTCTTAGTTATCTTTTTTTGCAAATTAACTGTAGTTGTCGGTTAAATTTACTAGTAGTTTTTATTATAAAGCTGCAGTTGCGCCGGAGCGCCTGTGAGAGGCAGCAGCGCGCAGGATGCGCTAAATGTGACGTCAAGCGAAGAAGAATCTCCTTGTTTACAGCAGGGTTTTTGAACTCTATTAGCGTGAGTTCCGATGGTGTGATTTAAGACATGATTTCTCATTTAAACTTTAATTTTGAAACGCCGACCTAAGCGACACGATGGAAAGCCGAGAGCAGCGAACTCTTCTGTCGGAGAGCGAGTCTTCAGCCGCGATGAAGGTGATTTTCATAGATTTTTATCTCAGTCTGATCATCTGCTGCGTTATTAAACTCTATTGATAATGATAAAACACATAAAGCGCTCGTTTAAATGAAAATAATGTATTTAAGTATTTAATAGGAAATCTCTGTTAGCAGCTGGTTTGTGCCCTGTCATCTGTGTTTTTGTAAGTTTAGTCATGTTTTATTTTTTGAGCGATGTGTTTGTCTCTGAATGATTACAAACTACTCGAGCAATGAATGTGCTTTGAAATCATGTTGATAAAATAATGAGCACCTGAGATATGAAATCAGAATCAGAAATTTAGTTTATTAGTTAAATAAGTTGCACTAAGAAGGAAATTGGCTTTCTGATTTGCACCAAAATTGTGCATGCTGTATCAAATAATGATTAAGTCACACACACACTATAATGAAGAGGATTTTTGTTTTTGTTTATGTGCAGAATATAAAATACAATACAAATATATGGTGCGTGTGACAATATAAGTAGGTTAGGAATGCGATTGTTATTAGAAAAATATACTAACTAATGATATTAAATCTACCCTTTATTTGTCAGTTATCTCACTATATTGATGAATGTTAATCAGTTGCACTAACATGTTTACTCATTAGAGTGCTGAAAACAGTGATCAGCCACAAGCGGTGGAGAAGAGAGGGCCCTACATCATGTCCAAAGCTCCTGCTTTCCACTCCAAGCTCCGTAAGTACTGACAGTCCAGATCACTCATTTGCTTCAAACTGCATATATATTTAAAAATAAAAACTGTGTTTGCAGAGAAGCACCGGGACACGGCCAGACGAGCTCTGCAGAAGAGAGGATTGGGCTCAGGGAGGCCTGTGCTTCATCAGCCCCGACACAAACCAAAGATGTGAGTCTCGTCGCAGCCCAAAATAAGCTCAGGATGAGGGACATCATTTTCAGGGAATTTTAAAATATGCTTGCAAAGATATTCACATTTTTGCATTTATGCATTTGGCTGATGCTTTCATGCAAAGTGACTTGCATTGCATTCAAGGGATATGTTTTTTAAGCAGTGCAATTAATGTGAATTCACAGATGCATTAAATTGCGTGTCATTATGATTGTTTACTTGAACTAAAACCATAAAAATCCATTGTTTGAAATAAAACTTAAAAGAAAATAAAATGTAACTATTTGCAAGGCATTTTTCATTTAGTTTCATTTAATTAAGTACTAAAAACTAAAGAAAGGTTTAAAAGAAAAACTAAAAACTAAAGAAAAAACTAAAGCAAATATATATATTTTTTTTTAAAAAGGACAAAAAATAAGAATGACAAAACACACAAAAATAGTGCTATTTTAGTGTAACTGAATTTTTAACGTTTTCTTTTTTCATTTTATTTTTAGTTAAAGTTTTTTTTCAATCTAGATCATTTTTAAAACTTATTTTGGTTTTAGTTATCTTTGTAAATCAAGTTAAACTAAATAAAAATGCTTTGGCAGCTAGCTGAAAAAAAATTTGTTTTTAAATATTTAGTTTTTTGTTAATGTTTATTGTTATTTTAGATTAATAACTATAATAATTTGCAACAAAATGACTAAAATTAAAATGAAAACAGAAAAGTAAAATCTAATTCAAAATATTAACATAGAATATAATAGTGTATCAATGATACTAAAATATCACTGCTGCATATGCATGAATTAAAACTGCTGTCAGTATATTGTGTGTTTTATTCTGTGTCGCTGATCATTGTTCAGACAGAGTGTAACAGTGCGTCTCTGTTACAGTAATGAGTTTGGTTCGTTTGCTGAACGGCCTTTTATTAATGATTAAAGTGAGTCTGCGGGTGTGTTTCACAGCTCACAGTCGACAAACCCTCTTTTATTTCTTTTCAACCGTACAAACTGACTGTAAAAGAGGGAAGGACAAACATGCCACACTTGCCAGCTGAGCTATTATTCTTCAGTGGATTGTGTGAGTGTCGTTTCCAGACTGATCTGTGTGTTTCTTTTCTTCTTCTTCTTCTTCTTCCTCTTGTTCTCTGTGCAGTGTGAAGTTCAATAAGGGATACGCGGCTCTGAGTCAGACAGGAGAAGATTCACTCATCTCACTGGATTCAGACAGGTACGCCAGTCATCAAAACTACACCTGACATCAAGAATGACATAATCAAGGGACTGGCTTTTGTTATTTAAAGAGAAATTAATCATTTTGATTAGAGTTTGATTGATTGGTTTGGTGTTTGATTTCATCAGTGATGCAGAGCTGGATTGTTCGTCTGGATATTCCTCAGCAGAGGTGAGTTAATGCCTTATATTGTTTAATAAACGGGTAGTTAGTTGCCTTCATGTTTAGGGTGTGAGTATGCATCATTAATGCTTTAGAATTTAATATTCTGTCATGAAATGTTTACATTTTTCTCACAAAAGCACATCTTTTGAGGAACGTTCATCTGTTCATGTCTTAATCATCATTGGATTGCATTGCATCATATGTTTGGATCATTTTAATTTAATTTTACTAAGACATATGTGACCCTGGATGACAAAACCAGTCTTAAGTAGCACGGGTATATTTGTAGCAATAGCCAACAATACATTGTATGGGTCAAAATGATCGATTTCCCTTTACGCCAAAAATCATTAGGATATTAGGTAATATTTAGATTTTTTGGCACCATCAGATTCCAGATTTTCAAATAGTTGTATCTCGGCCAAATACCATACATCAGTGGAAAGCTTATTTATTCAGCTTTCAGATGATGTATAAATCTCAATTTTGAGAAATTTACACTTTTGTGGTCCAGGGTCACATATTATTGGAGATATAGAGCAGCCACTGATATTTAAATGCATCTGCAGCAAATTGCATATTTTTGCTCAGTGAATAAAATTGAGCTGTTTGTTCCTCCATATTTTCACTATGTCAGACTATAAGCCTAAAATAAATAATATTTTTCTGACTCTTATTTCATATATCAGGCTTTAAAAAAAAAAAAAAAAAAAAAAAAAAAAAAAAAAATATATATATATATATAATGTAGATAGATAGATTTATTTATTTATTTATTTATTTATTTTTGTTAAGTTTATTGTTATTATGGGTAAATAACTAATATTCTGCAACAAAATTACTAAAATTAAAATGAAAACAGAAAAATAAAATCAAATTCAAAATATTAACATAAACTATAATAGTATATCAGTGATACTAAAATATCACTGCTGCATATGCATGCACAGATTAATTAAAACTACTGTCAGTATATTGTGTGTTTTAATTTTGTATCACTGATCATCAGACTGAGCGTAACTTTGCTGAACGGCCATTTATTAATGACTAAAGTGAGTCTAAAAAAAATTATATATATTTTTTTTCATGTTCATGTTTAGTCTCTTATCCTGAAAAGTCTGACTTGCAGAGATGGACTAAAATGAACTCCCAAAACTTACTGCCAGATTTTGGAAGATAAATTCTTGAATCAGAGGTACAAGAGGATGTGATGCTTGTCCTTCAAGAGTCACTCTCAACTTATCTGTCTCTAAAGCATATAAAAAAAACTGTCTTCATGTATTTCACAACACGTCAGCTTGTTATTCTTATTAAGTCAGGGGCATTTTTTAGGATTTTTTCCCAAGCAAAGTCTCTGAGAACCTGACACATTGCACTTCTGAAGACTCCAGGTAGGTTGCAGTTCTGGAAAATGGTGGCGCTGGAGAACTGGAAACGGTTCCTGATGGTGTCACACCTAATTCTTCACCTTAATTCCTAATTCTTTTGCAGTTAACATGCATCTTTTCTTCTCCACCTGTTTTTTCTGACCATGCAGACTCAACAAGCATTTCACTGTCCAATGGTCAAGCCTTAACTTTGCAAATTCTTGTAATGCATTAGTATTGCATTCTTCTCATGGGCATTTAATAATTTGGACTTTTCAGTCTGGGTTAAATCTCTTTTTTGGCTCATTTTAGCTGTAAACGAAAACATGCCTAATAATTCTGCACACCTGAATATAAGGAGTTTTTCACTTCCAGCCTTCACGGACAATTATATATCACTTACAAATGATTAAATACAAAATTAACAGTAGTTATTAAGACTGATGTGGTTTGGAATTGGTAAAATGTGTTTGGAAAAAAAATATGACCAGAATATCAACATGCCTAATAATTCTGCACACAGTGTAGTTAAATGTCTCATCATCCTCATCTTCCTCTCATCTTTCCGCAGGTGCATCCAGACCTGAGCAGGCAGCTGTTGAAGGACGGCTATCACCTGGATGAAATTCCTGATGATGAAGATCTGGACCTGATTCCCCCTAAAGCCTTGAGCTCCTCCGTCTGCTGCTGCTCTGACGTCTCCTCCTGCTGTGTGCAGTGATCGGACCCGACGTCTGCCAGAGGTGCTGGTGCTGTGTGAATGGATCAGAAACACCCTGTTTGAGTTTTTACAGTGTTTTTAAGAGCATAGACTCGTTTTGTTTGTCATTGTTTGAGCCTCGGTCTCATTACTAGAATTACACTTCGTAGCCAAAATCCCAGACACTTCCAGTTTTGACCTGCGTGTGATTTAGTCACATCCCTGCTGCTGTCTGTATGTCATGAAAACATTTGAGAACAGGTCATATATCACCTCAAACTCTAAGTATACAAATTAGTAGTTATATTTAAATATTATGCAGATTTTAATTCCAGACATTATATTTTTTCTCCTTTATTATTATTAATAATAATGTTGTTAATAAAAATATTATTATAATGTGTGGAAGCTTGTTTCCACCAAGGGATAATATTTTTTTAGATTTTGTCTCACAGTGCAGACTTTTTTTTCCCCACAGTCTACTTATTTCTCACAATTTGGACTGCAAGATATAATCTTAAGAGTTGTGAGATATAAACCTTAGAAAAATCTGAAAGTCAGAGTTAACTTTTTACTTCACTTTAAAAAAAAAAAAAACAGAATTGTGTGATGTAAAGTTAGGATTCAGAGGGAGAAAATGCACAATTCTAGAGGCAATTTTGAGATTAAAATGCTGCAAGTTTTTATTTAGTTTCACAAAAACAGAATTTTGAGATGTAAACTTGGTATTATTTATAGCTTGCAATTCCAATTCCATTTTTTTTTTTTTTTTTAAATCTGAATTTCAAGTTTACATCTTGCAATTCTGTTTTTTTTTCTGCACAAAAGAAATAATAAAAAAGGTAATTGCAACTTTTTTTAAATCTCATAATTCAGACTCATAATTCAAAGATCTCATTCTCATTACTGTATGACATTATTTTTTTTCCTCTTTATTATTTTTTTATTTATTTTTTTTAACCTCAAATTCTCATTACTATAATGTGTGGAAGCTTGTTTCTGCCACAGCATACTTTTTTTTTTTTTTTTTTTTTTTTTTTTTTAGATTTTTGTCTCAAAATTCAGACTTTTTTTCTCACAGTCTGAGTTTATTTCTCACAATTTGGACTCTTTTTTTCTCAAAATTCAGAGAAAAAATGTCAGAATTGCCAGATATAACCTAGAGTTGTGAGATATAAATGTAAAAAAAATCAGAATCAGTCTGAATTGCAAGAAATTGACTCATGATTGTGAGGAAAAAAGGCAGAGTTAAGTTTTTACTTTGCTTTAAAAAACATAATTGTGTGATGTAACGTTAGGATTCGGAGGAAAAAAAGTCAGAAATGTGAGATCAACTCAATTCTGAAATTGTGAGATTTAAAATGCCAGTTTTAAAGTTTTTTTTTGTTTCGTAAAAACAGAATTTTGAGATGTAAACTTGGAATTGTTTATATCTTGAAAATTCAGATTTTTTTCAAATCGGAATTGTACGTTTTGCAATTCTGTTTTTTTCCCCCCCCAACAAAATAAATAATAAAAAGGTATTTGTGACTTTTTATCTTACAATTCATGAAAAAATGCAAAAAAAAAAAATTTTTTATTATTATTATTATTATTATTATTATTATTATTTCCTCACAATTTGGACTTTTTTCTTAGAATTACAAGTTTGTATCTCTTTATATTAGAATTGTGAGGAAAAAATAAGTCTGAATTGAGAGATTAAAAAGTCGCAATTACCATTTAATTTTTTTTTTTTTTTTTATCCCGTTGCAGTAACGTGCTTCCATAGTAATGCCAAAGATCTCTTTCTCATTACTGTAATGTATGAAAACAGTTTATTCATCATGGAAGTTTTTTGTGGTGCTGCCTTTGAACTGACTAAAAAAAAAAACATTTTACAAAACCATATTACTTGATTTGCTTTAGTCACAACATTAACATTTCATTTATATTTTGGGGTGAAATATGATTTGGAAGTGTTTCGTGAGATTGACGCATGTATGTAATCGGTGGCCATCCATCGATCACAGATGTGTCACGTGGGTCATTTCTCTCAAGACGGCGACTGATGATTTCAAAACTCTCACAAAAGGAAGTGAATATGAAAGTGGGATCTGAAACACACAGAATGCCCATGATGCTCCAGCTCAGCGTTTGGGGAAGTGCAGTGTTACTGATAGTGAGAAACCTGACACTATGTTCTCATGAGTGTGTGTTTGTGTGTATGTCTTACTCTGCTATGAAGGTTCGGGACTCTTTTGAAAATGTTTATTAACTGTTTTTAATTATGTTTTCTCTCTAAGCTTTTGGATGCACTAAAGCTTTGTTAGATCTCTCTGATATTCTGTTACTCTCAAACAGTAATATGTTTTGTTAATAACCAGAAGTTAGACTGATGTGAGTTGTTACTTTAGTTAAACATCTGCGGTGAGATGTTATTTTGTATTTAAAATTGCATAATCAAGAATATTTTTATCTGCCCCTAAATATGCATTTGCTTGAGTATTATAAATATGTTGTTGTATGTTGTCACTGCGGTGTTTGTGGTTAAACTGTGTGTGTGTGTGTGTGTGTGTGTTTAGTCAGACTGGACAATCTTCAACACTATGCAACTGAAAACTTTATTTCTTCACTTTGTAGCCACAGCAGATCAGTTACTGACTTTATCCTGCAATAACTGCGTTGACTTTTATTTTGTTGCAAAACAATATTATTTGTATTTAACAATGTTTTGTGAAATTAAAGGAAACACTTTCCAAAACAGTCTCTCTGGTTTTCTTATTAAACAGTGTCTGTTGTTTATATTCTGATCTTTACTAAGTATATTATACTGGAACCTGGAGAAATCTTCTTTTAATAGTTTTTGGATTAAACTGGAACGCGCTTGGTGAAAGTGCATGCAGAACCAACGTAGTCTGCAGTGTGGGCAAAAAAAGAGGTACTGAGTCATGTGTACGTTGATGAAAAGCGATGTGGTTTCTAGACATAACATAAATCTAGCAATAAACGTACAAATGTGACAAATAAAGTGCGCCTACTGCGCATGAGCACTAGAGGCCGCTGCTGCATCGCTTACTGTTTGGTTCATGCATTTGAAATCAAGAGCTTAATTTCAATAAAACATTCAACATGAATCCGTCTGAAGTCATGCATTTTCTTCATTAAATAAAACAGTAAAATAATGAAATTCCGTCACTAATGTCTCATTTTTGACAGACACATCACACTTTCATCTGATTTTCAGATTATAAACTGAAAATGTAAAGAGATGCCCGCTTCAAAAGAAATTTATGTGAAATAAAAAGCTTTTGTAGCATTATACACTATACCATTCGAAAGCTTGGTGTCCGTATAATTATTATTTTAATATTATTTTTATTTTGGGGGGATAAAGAAATAGAAGTTTATTTTGCAAGGATGCTTTAAATTAATCAAAAGTGATGATAAAGACATTTATAATGTTACAATAGATTTCTATTTCACATACATGCTGTTCTTGTGAACTTTCTGTTCATCAAAGAAACCTGAAAATTTGTACTCAGCTGTTTTCAACATAATAATAATAATAATAAATGTTTTCTGAGCAGCAAATGAGAATATTAGAGTGACTTCTGAAGGATCATGTGACTGGAGTAATGATGCAAAAAAAATATGCTTCGAAATCACAGGAATAAATTATATTTTAAAATATGGTCAATTAAAAAGTAGTTATTTTAAATAGTAAAAATATTTCAGAATTTTACTGTTTTTGCTGTACTTTGGATCAGATGAATGCAGGCTTGGTGAGCAGAAGAGCCTTCTTAAAAAAATAAACATTAAATATGTTACCGTTCGAAAACTTTTGTCAAGTCAAGTTATGCTAATATTCATTAGAATATCTGTTTATTTATCTATCTGAGTACCAAACGTACTATAGGAGTATTTCAGCAGATGACATGATGACGGAATATAATAACATTGGAACTGATCTTGTCATTTTCTATCTTTTATTATTATTATTATTATTATTATTATTATTATTATTACTGGCATCATCTGAATCTTTATTTATTTTATTTTATAGTAGTACTTTAATGTAATTTTCTGAACACTAAACGGAAATGAATTGATTGGCACACTGAATCATCCCGTGGGGTGGGGGCGCGCGGCGCGGCGCGGCGCGACAGGGGAGGAAACGCCAGAGAGACGCGGGCGGAGCGGAAGGGAGCTGTAGGGAGTTGAGCGCTGAACGCCGGGCGGCTCGGAGGTCTGTTATCGCGGTTCTGCTCGCCTGAAACGGAGCGCACCGGATCGTCACGCGCTCGCTGGTAGAACGGAAAGCGGCGCCGGTGCGCGTGCACGATTGCCCGAGAGTTACCGAGTGGAAAGAGACGAGCGGAACGAAACGAAACGGAGCGGAGGGATGGTGGATAACAGCGGCAGCGGCAAAACACAGATGGTGAGTCGGTGTAACTTCGTTTAAATGTTCATAATGTTATTAATAACGATGAACTCTTGAACTCTTTAAACATCCGCAAATGTTACTTTAAATCAAAGACGCCGCAATACAATGTATCATCTGATTGTTTCTCTGTCACGGTGCGTCTTCTCATTGACTTCTGTTGCTTCTACTACTCTGCGATAAACATTTGTTGTTAAACAGTTTTCACTCAAAAATTAATAGGACATTTTACAAATGTGACCCTGGAACACAAAACCAGTCATAAGGGTCAGGTTTTTTTTAATTAAAGCTGAATAAACAAGCTTTCCATTGATGTATGGTTTGTTAGGACACGACGATATATGGCTGAGATACAGCTGTTTGAAAATCTGAAATCTGAGGGTGCAAAAAAAAAAATCGAAATATTGAGAAAATCGCCTTTAAAGTTGTCCAAATGAAGTTCTTAGCAAAGCAATTTGATATATTCACAAAATATCTTTGTGGAACATGATCTTTACTTAATATCCTAATGATTTTTGGCATAAAAGAAAAATTTCAATGTACTTTTGGCTATTGCTACAAATATACCCGTGCTACTTAAGACTGATTTTGTGGTCCAGGGTCACAAATAGATTCAGGTAAATCACAAATAACACATTGAGTGAAATGTGACATTTTTAATAGTTTCTGTATTCTTGTAAAAGTACAGTAATCTTAATTTTATGTACGACTTACAGTGTAGTAAAATTTAAAAGAAAATCTTACATTTTCAAATTTGTCTCATTTTGCAATCAAATAAATAAAAATATAAATATGCTAAAAACAACCTATATTTAGATGGTAATCACAATTTAGTTAGATATATAGGAGGTTCGTTTTCTACATATTTAAGTGAATTTCTAAGTGATGGTTTGAGTGAATTCATACCGTAGATGCACGTTTAAATGAATTTATTGCTTTTAAATATATGCATTTCTTATGCATCTGTATCTGGGTTGTGTATTTTTAAAAATATTTAATTATTTTGTCATTATAGTCAACGTTCCCACCCTTTAAACCCACAGAAACCTTCAGTCATGTTGAGAATTTCATTCTTCGGTCCCTTTATGAAACTGTTTTTATCTTGGCAACCCACAGTGGTGGTGATTTCAAGTTTTACTATCACTGTGGCGACACACACACACACACACACACACACACACACGCAGAACCAGATGCATCTGAATGAACAAACATGCTGCTTTAATTAGGGGTCCGGCTTTGATCCGCCGTTCAACTGTTTTTAGTCATGTTATATTCCCTGAAAGCACATGATTCTCATGCATGACTGTTTTACTCTAGTATGAAACAGGTCAGTAATTTTGCATCATCGAAATAGCTTGTTTTGTTTTCGAAATACCACTGTGTATGTGGTTTTAAGCCGTTTTTGCAGTATTACTTGTAAATGAAGATCATAGTTTATTACATGCAGGTTATTTAACCTGTCTGTCCTGCTAAACCTGCGTATTCAAAAACAAATCTGACAGAGTTCAGAGCCGGTTTGCAGCTTGGATTGCAGAAAACAAACACTGCTGTTTATAGTGTTTACTTTTATGATGAATTTACAGGTTTTGACAGTTTCTCATGAAGGGCTAATTATTTGGATTTGCTTTACATTTGTGTGTTTTGCAAACCACATTTGATTTGTTTTCAGTGTTTGGTCTTGATGCATTTTTAAGAAAAGAGAGCTGAGAGGGTTCATTTTCAAGTAAATGTTTCTTATGGCGTAATAAGACGGTTTCTTAACGTGATTTCACGTATTTAATGTGCTGCATTGTATTGCTAGAGCCATATTTTAGGGTTGTTAATTGATTTGATGCTTTCAAATGTTGTATTTTGAGTAAATACTGCGTAAAATACAAATTAATTGTAAATGCAGGCTTTTTTCTATATGCTGTGATTAAATGAGCCATTAGCCACCTGTTCTCAGCCATTAAAAACCTATTTCAGTATTAATTACCATGACAATTAATTTGACATCTACAGTGCTCCACAACAAGGAAAATGTACTGACCATCCATAAAAATGCATTTTATCAAAAAAAAAAAAAGTATTGATGATTCAGTAATTCTAATTCTAATTGTTTCAAAGACCATCGGTTGTACTTGCATTAATGTTGAGTCGGTGACCTCAGCAGAATTTGCAACAACAGCCAAATGTGTATGTTTGCAAAACAAAACTGCATGAACATGATCAATGGACGCTGGATGTAGTGACCGGTGGGGTGTGTGACGGTTCTGCAAACATCCTTATCGTGTTGCCAAAACATGTGAAATTGTGCTGGTTTAAGTTCTCTTAGGAAATTATATTACTCAGCAAACACTTTAGAAGAAATGTTTAACAGAGTCAAACCTGAATGCACTTTAGAGTTTTTATCCAAAGTGAACTTTAAGACCTTATATAGGATTTTAAATTGCCCTTTTATAGCACTTCGACTTGTTACTTGCCAAACTGACCCAGAAATGAAAATGTGCTGAAAATATGCTTACCCTCCAGCCGTGCAAGATTAGGATGAGTTTGTTTCTTCATTAGATTTGTAAAAATGTGTCATTCCGTCACTGTCTCACCAATAGATCCTTTGTAGTGAATGGGTGGCATCAGAATGAGAGTCCAAATGGCTGATAAAAACATCACATTAATCCACAAGTAATCCACACCACTCCAGTCCATCAGTTAACATCTTAAGAAGACAAGCTGAAACAAATGCATCATTTTTTTTTTTGACTAAAATACAAGTCCATAATCCATAGTAACACTTCCTCTGGTGAAAAAATGGTCTGGTCTGAATCAGGAGAAAAATCTGCACAGATCAAGCACTGTTTACAAGCCAAAACAGCTCAAAAACAAATATGTGGCTGGATTTTGATGCGAGAGACAACAGGAGATGGATTTTTACACTGGAGTAAGCGTTATTATGGACTAAAAATGTCTTAATGATGGATTTGTTTCAGCTTTTGTAGATTGTGATGTTTTTATCAGCTGTTTGGACTCTCATTCTGACGGCACCCATTCACTGCAGGACCCATTGTCCAGGACAATATTTGGCTGAAATACAACTATTTGAAAATCTGGAATCTGAGGGTGCAAAAAAAATCAAAATATTGTGAAAATTACCTTTAAAGTTGTCCAAATGAAGTTCTCAGCAATGCATATTACTAATCAGAAATTAAGTTTTGATATATTTACGGTAGGAAATGTACAAAATATGTTCATGGAACATGAGCTTTACTTAATATCCTAATGATTTTTGGCATGTAGATGAGTTGGTTTCTTCATCAGATTTGAAAAAATGTGTCATTCCATCACTGTCTCACCAATGGATTCTCTATAGTGAATGGGTGCCGTCAGAATGAGAGTCCGAACAGCTGATAAAAACATCACAATAATCCACAAGTAATCCACACCACTCCAGTCCATCATTAAGACATTTCTAACTAAAATATCCATAAGTCCATAATCCATAATAACGTTTTCTCCAGTGAAAAAATGGTCTGGTCTGAATCAGGAGTGAAATCTGCACAGATCAACCACCGTTTACAAGCCAAGACGGCTCAAAAACAAATATGTGGCTGGATTTTGATGCGAGAGACAACAGGAGATGGATTTTTACACTGGAGTAAGCGTTATTATGGACTAAAAATGTCTTAATGATGGATTTGTTTCAGCTTTTGTAGATTGTGACGTTTTTATCAGCTGATTGGACTCTCATTCTGACGGCACCCATTCACTGCAGGACCCATTGTCCAGGACAATATTTGGCCGAGATGCAACTATTTGGAAATCTGGAATCTGAGGGTGCAAAAAAAATCCAAATATTGTGAAAATCCCTTTAAAGTTGTCCAAATGAAGTTCTCAGCAATGCATATTACTAATCAGAAATTAGGTTTTGATATATTTACGGTAGGAAATGTACAAAATATGTTCATGGAACATGATCTTTATTTAATATCCTAATGATTTTTGGCATGTAGATGAGTTTGATGTGGATATAGAGTAGTTTGTTTCTTCATCAGATTTGTAAAAATGTGTCATTCCATCACTGTCTCACCAATGGATCCTCTGTAGCGAATGGGTGCCGTCAGAATGAGAGTCCGAACAGCTGATAAAAACATCACAATAATCCACACGTAATCCACACCACTCCAGTCCATCATTAAGACATTTCTAACTAAAATATCCATAAGTCCATAATCCATAATAACGTTTTCTCCAGTGAAAAAATGGTCTGGTCTGAATCAGGAGTGAAATCTGCGCAGATCAAGCACCGTTTACAAGCCAAAGCAGCTCTATTTTGGGATGGATTTTGATACGAGAGACAACAAGAGCTGAACTTTTCCACCTGAGGAAGCGTTATTATGCATTATAGACTCATATTTTAGTTAGTCCACTTTTTTGTGGATTATTGTGATGTTTTTATCAGCTGTTTGGACTCTCATTCTGACGGCACCCATTCACTGCAGAGGATCCATAGGTGAGACAGTGATGGAATGACACATTTCTACAAACCTGATGAAGAAACAAACTCATCCTGATCTTGGATGGCCTGAGGAAGAGCTATTTTTGTCTGAACTATTCCTTTAATGTCAACTCCAGCAGCCATATGTTTATGTTTTCACGTGATCAATGAACCCCACAACATGCTGATCGTGTTGCCAAAACAAAAGAAGCGCATGCTGAGTTACGCATTTATAGCTTTGAAGGGACGTGCTGTAATCCGAGCGCTCGGCTCATTGATGTCTTTGTCCCGTCTCTCAGGAGGCCGGTTTGGCTGGTGGGTTCCCCAGTAGCGCCTCGGCAGGGGTGAAGCTGGAGGCCATGATGGAGCAGCTGCAGCGGCAGCAGCAGGCGCGTCTGGAGATGGAGCACAAGGAGCGGCGGCTGCGCGAGGCTCACATCATGTACGCGCAGCAGGTCGCGGCTCAGCAGGCCATCCTGGCCGCCGCACGGGCTTCCGGGGCCGGATTCGTGGGCAAGAGCCTCATTGTGGGGCCTGGACAGCAGCCCCGCGTCTCCAATCAAAGCAGTTTGGACTCGGAACGCGAGGACGAGGAGGAACGGGGCCGGGACTCGGATGAGGACGATGATGACGATGGGATGATGGAGGGCGATGAAGGCAGCGAGGAAGACGACAGGCCCGCCAGCGGGCTGGAGTTCCTCAGGAAGCAGACGCTGGCGCTGCAGCAGGGAGCCATTCGTATGGCCGGACGGCCGTTCGGGAGCTTCTCGGACCCCGCGGCCGCCGCAGACGCACAGAGAGCTCCGTCGCCCACCGTCAGGGTCAAACAGGAACCTGAGGACGATCTCTCACCCGTCGAGCAACCGTCGGCGTCTTCACCTAATGGTCAGGCGGACTGGAGCTATGAGGATCACTTTAAAGTGGTAAGAGCTTGTGTTATCTTGTGCTTGTGTCTTGTTTTCCAGATATCTAAATAGAAAATATCTAAACATTCATAAATCAAGATACATTTGATCAAAATGTATCAAAACTGAGTTTATGATAAAAACAAGAAAAGTAATGTTAATTTAAAAGAAAAACAAGATTGTTTTTTTGACTTTTTCATTTTTTTATTTATTTATTTTTTTATTTTTTTTTTTTTTTTAAGAAAACAAGATCTAATATCTTCATTCATTTTGCTTCACAAGTCATTTTCTGGGGAAAAAGAAATAAATAAAAAAATCTATCAAAGTTTATTTTTAAAGCAAGAAAAAATATGAGTCAGTGGGGTTAGAATAGTTACCAGTTCAAAGGGGGAAAAATATTTTCAATATTTATTAGCAAGTATTTTTTCTTGTTTTAAACAAAAGGTCAGTTATTTTTTAAGAAAATAAGATTTAATATTTTAAGTTATTTTGCTTCTCAATTCTTTTGTACTGAAAAATGTTTTGAAATTAAATGATATTAAAACAAGAAAAATAAACTTAATTCAAAGGAAAAAAGCAAGTAGATTTTCAGATATTTTTTTAGATTTTTTTTCTTGTTTTAAGCAAAAACTCACTGCATTTTTTTTGGGGGGGGGGGGGGGGAGCACAACCTAATATCTTGATTCATTTTGCTTCTTAAGGTGTTTTCTGAGGGGAAAAAAAACTATCAAAATGTGTTAAATTTATGTTTATGTATATCAGTCAATGGGGTCAGAAAAAAATTCTTTCTTTTTTTTTTTTTTTTTTTAGAACTTTTTCATACATTTTTTTTTTTTACGATGCAAGACTTAATAATTTTACTTCTCAGTTTTTTTTGTACTGAACAATGTTTTGAAATCAAGTGAATTTATCCTTAAAACGAAAAATAAACTTAATTTAAAGGGAAAAGCAAGTTAATTTTTCAGTTTTTTAATTTTATTTCAAGCAAAAACTTGCTTCATTTTTTTAAAAAAAAACAAGACCTGATATCTTGATTCATTTTAATTCTCAACGTGTTTTCTGAAAAAAAAAAAAAAAAACTATAAAAACAAATTCAATTTATGTTTAAAACAAGAAAAAATATCAATCCATGGGGTTAAGAAAAAGAACCTTAATTCGAAGGGGGGAAAATAAAATTTTTCTTCCTCCATTTTAAGCAAAATCTCAGTTAATTTTCACACTTTTTTTTCTTTACAGAAAATAAAACATAATATTTTAAGTTATTTTGCTTCTCAAGTCATTTTCTGCCAAAAAAAGTACTAAAATGAAGGGTCAGAACAATACTGTTTATCATTTTTCAGTAAACAACACTTAATATCTGAAGTCATTCTCCTTCTCAAGTAAATGCATATTGATTTAAGAATGTTTAGATAATAGTACTGGAAAACGACAAAAAATGCTGAGGAAAAGATTATTTTTTGCTGAGAAGTGCTGTGATTCTGAAGCATTTACCATGATGTTAACATTAAATGTAATAGATAGTATATTAAACAGAAATTCTCTGCCACTTTGTTTGATTTCCCATGACCTAAAAAGAGTCCAGTAAGAGAAGGTGAAGCTTTTTGTAACATATCCATCTTGAAATGGACATTTTTACTAGTTTGAAATCCCAGATTACATTAATTCTGAAACCATGTGAACCTAACATTATTCTTAATCGGCAGTAGATGAACTCGTTTGTATCCGGCGGGCTTCATTCATATATTTGTTTAAGCAGCATGTTTAGGAAGCTCAGCAGGATTTGATGGATCAATCAGTCAGTTCTCCCTGTCGTCCTCTTCGCACCTTTCTACCGGTTTGTGTGTGTGTTTGTGTTGGTTTGAGCTGTAACGGCCCCTCAGGAGAAACATCTGCTCCCGTCCGCTGCCGTTCTGCTTGCTGCGTGTGTTCTGGCTCAGAGCCGGACACTTCGCTTTACTTATTTGCTCTCTTACGCTGCTGCCAAACGCTGAGTCGACTTTGGCCGGCGTCCAGGCCGTGTAAAGAGACATTTGGCCCATATTTGTCAGCGAACGCGTGGGAGTGTTTGTGCACGCGTGTGACGGGCTGTACTGTAGCTGCATGAGGGAATTTATTGGTTTTGATAGGATTCTGCGTCACAGGAGTTTGTGAAGGTGATCATCTGACATGCAGGTGAAATATCAAAACCTGAACTTCTAATGCAATGCATTCTGACATTTCCACAGTCACAGAATGCATCTCACATGTGCCTTTAATGTCATCATGCAATGCCATTGCAACCATTTTGCATCTATCATGTGGCATATTTCAACTTGATTTCAATCTGTTTTCTTCTAAATGACATGCACTGATGTCGCATTTAATGAATGAATTGTCTGATCATTCTTATTTGTGACCCTGGACCACTTAAGTAGCACGGGTATATTTGTAGCAATAGCCAACAATACATTGTATGGGTCAAAATGATCGATTTCCCTTTACGCCAAAAATCATTAGGATATTAAGATCATGTTCTGTGAAGATATTTGTACATTTCCTACCATAAATATATCAAAACCTAATTTTTATTAGTATTATGCATTGCTAAAAACTTCATCTGGACAACTTTAAAGGTGATTTTCTCAGTATTTAGATTTTTTTGCACCCTCAGATTCCAGATTTTTAAATATTGTCCTATCCTAACAAACCATACATCAATGGAAAACTTATATATTTCTTATATATAATTGATCCTTTGAGATAACCACGATAATTGTGAAGTCTGGTTAACTACAACTAAAAATGACACCGTTAAAAAATTGTTACTTGAAATAAAATGTAAATAAAAATAAAAAAGACTTAAACGTATTATATTTCAGATAGTTAACAAGGTAACATTTCTCATTTTCATTTAGTTTAACTTGATGTGTTAAACTAAAACTAAAACCACAACTAAAATAAAAATGAGTAAAAACGAAATAGACTTTTAAAAACAAAAAGGATTTTTTTTTCTAAAAAAAATAAATAAATAAATAAATGAAAAAATCTAAAATTATCAAGAAAGCAGAAAAGATAAAAATAAAATCTAATTTAATATTAACAAAAACTGTAAAAGTATCTCAGTTATACAAAAAATGACACAAAATTTCAATGACATTTCTGCCATTCAAATAAGGGAAAATTCATAGCCTAAATGTTTAAAATATTAAATGATAATTTATATTATATTATATTATTATATATACTAATCAGAAATAATGAATTATATAAATATTATTCAGTTTCACAGCATTAAATAAAATTATATGGACTTATTTTATTATATTAAAATATTGTAAAATATAGAAAAAACAAATGTATAATGCTTACGCTGTAAGCGACATGAACAAAACAGAAAAATGTTGTTAATCACGGTTATTTGTATGACAATTCATTGTCAGTGCAAAATTCCTGATTCCTGAAATATCGAGTCAATGGAGTGAATGCGTTTGATTTAAGGATTTCCGTGGAGTGCATCTGTCTGTCGATGTGCTGCTGAGAGTCAGTCGGTCTGTCAAGAGCTCCACATCAAGAGCCTCTGATGTGATTAAAGGCCTGTAGCTTCTTATTTATAGAGACAGCATCCATTCTGCTTTTCCAACATAGAGCAGCCGTGTGGAAACAGATGATCCTGACAGCAGAGAGAGACAGACTGGAGGAGAAGAGAGAGGCAGAGAGAGATGCTTCCTAGATATTATGATGCAGTGTGCTTCAAATAATTAGATGTATCAAATGATTGCATACTTCTTGCTTTGTCATTTCTTGAGAAGTATGAGAAGCTTTTAGCACAAGAGCAAACGATGCATGTTAGGGGTATTATTGATGTTTTAAACACTGTGTTTTATCATTTGTATATCTCACATTTCTTACAATTTTAAATTTATATCTCACAATTCTGACTTTTTTCAGTATTTTGAGTTTGTTTTGCAATGCTGACTTTTTTCTGAATTGCATGTTTGTAATTCACAGTTTTTAGAATTGCATGAAAGAAAACGAATTAAATGAGTAATATTTATCATTTTGTAAATTGCATAAGGAATGCATGTGAATGAGGCGTTATTAACATGCATTCCTTATGCGATTTACAAAATGCATGCAAAATAAACCTTATTTTGACTAAATCAAATTTGCATCTGCATTGATTCTTTAATTGTCATGCAGCAGCTGTGAAAAATCGCACATTGTGGCACTTGCACATGTTGCTCATCTCATATATACAGTGATTCTGTCTTAAAGGCAACAGAGTCTGATTCTGATCTGAAGGATAGAGCAGGAAGAGGAAATGCAGTTGGTTAGACGGATGCAAATAATGATCAAAAGATGCACTTTTGGAGTGCTACTGGTGTTTTAAACACTGTTTTTTATCATTTGTATATCTCACAATTCTGACTTTTTTCTCAGAATTTTGAGTTTGTCTTGCAATGCTGACTTTTTTTCTCTGAATTGCAAGTTTGTATTTTAGTTTTTAGAATTGCAAGAAAAAAAATAACTAAATGAGTAATATTTTCTAGCCTTATTCACATGCATGCCTTATGCATTTTACAAAATGCATGCAAAATAAATTGTACAGTGACCCTTAAAACCTTATTTTGACTAAATCAAATTTGCATCTGCAATGATTCTTTAATTGACTCAACAACTGTGGAAAATCCCACATTGTGACATGCATATGTTGCAAATGTATCATAGATGCAGTGATTCTGTCTTAAAGACAACAGAATCTGAGAAGGAGAAGAGAAAGACAGAGAGGTGCTTCCTAGATTCTGGGAATCAAAATTATTATGCAATATGCTTTAATTAATTAGATGCATTGAATTATTGCATACTTCTTGCTTTGTCATTTCTTAAAGTATGAGAAGCTTTTAGCACAAGTACAACAAATGAAGAGCAAAAGATGCACGTTAGGAGTGTTATTGACTGTTATTAACACTGTTTTATCTCACATTTCTTGCAATTTTGAGTTTATATCTCACAATTCTGACTTTTTATTTCAGAATTTTAAGTTTGACTTTCAATGCTGACTTCTTCTCTGAGTTGCAAGTTTGCAAGAAAAAAAAAGTCAAAATTTTGAGATTTTAAATGAGTAATATTTTCTAGCCTTATTCACGTGCATTCCTTATGCAATGTACAATTGCTTGTAAAATAAATTGCACAGTGACCTATAAAACTTTATTTTGACTAAAACCAAATTGCATCTGCAATAATTCTTTAATTGTCATGCACTAACTGTGGAGAATCCCACATTGTGGGATGAGAAACTTTTAGCACAAGTGCAACAAATAAAGAGCAAAATATGAACGTTTGGAGTGTTATTGATTTAAACTTTGTTTTTATCTTTTGTATATCTCACATTTCTTGCAGTTTTGAGTTTATATCTCACAATTCTGACTTTTTTCAGAATTTTGAGTTTGTCTTGCAATGCTGACTTTTTTCTTTAAATAGCAAATTTGTATCTCAGTTTTTAGAATTGCAAGAAAAAAGTCAAGATTTTGAGATTTTTACAAAATGCATGCAAAATAAATTGCACAGTGACCTATAAAACTTTATTTTGACTAAAACCAAATTGCATCTGCATTGATTCTTTAATTGTCATGCACTAACTGTGGAGAAGCTTTTAGCACAAGTGCAACAAATAAAGAGCAAAAGATGCACATTTGGAGTGTAATTGATTTAAACACTGTTTTTATCCTTTGTATATCTCACATTTCTTGCAGTTTTGAGTCTATATCTCAAATTTAAAACTGTGAGTTTGTCTTGCAATTCTGTCTTTAAATTGCACGTTTGTATCTCACAGTTTTTAGAATTGCAAGAAAAAAGTCTGAATTTTTAGATTTTTTTATTTTTTACAAAATGCATGCAAAATAAATTGCACAGTGGCCTATAAAACTTTATTTTGACAAAAACCCAAATTGCATCTGCAATAATTCTTTAAATGTCATGCACTAACTGTGGAGAATCCCACATTGTGGCACTTGCACATTTTTTCAGAATTTTAAGTTTGTCTTGCAAGGCAGACTTTTTCTTGGAATTGCAAGTTTGTGTCTCACAGTTTTTAGAATTGCAAGAAAAAAACGAACTAAAATGAGTAATATTTTCTAGCCTTATTCACGTGCATTCCTTATGCAATGTACAATTGCATGTAAAATAAATTGCACAGTGACCTATAAAACTTTATTTTGACTAAAACCAAATTGCATCTGCAATAATTCTTTAATTGTCATGCACTAACTGTGGAGAATCCCACATTGTGGGATGAGAAACTTTTAGCACAAGTGCAACAAATAAAGAGCAAAAGATGCACATTTGGAGTATTGATTTAAACTTTGTTTTTATCTTTTGTATATCTCACATTTCTTGCAGTTTTGAGTTTATATCTCACAATTCTGACTTTTTTCATAATTTTGAGTTTGTCTTGCAATGCTGACTTTTTTCTTTAAATAGCAAATTTGTATCTCAGTTTTTAGAATTGCAAGAAAAAAGTCAAGATTTTGAGATTTTTACAAAATGCATGCAAAATAAATTGCACAGTGACCTATAAAACTTTATTTTGACTAAAACCAAATTGCATCTGCAATAATTCTTTAATTGTCATGCACTAACTGTGGAGAATCCCACATTGTGGGATGAGAAACTTTTAGCACAAGTGCAACAAATAAAGAGCAAAAGATGCACATTTGGAGTATTGATTTAAACTTTGTTTTTATCTTTTGTATATCTCACATTTCTTGCAGTTTTGAGTTTATATCTCACAATTCTGACTTTTTTCATAATTTTGAGTTTGTCTTGCAATGCTGACTTTTTTCTTTAAATAGCAAATTTGTATCTCAGTTTTTAGAATTGCAAGAAAAAAGTCAAGATTTTGAGATTTTTACAAAATGCATGCAAAATAAATTGCACAGTGACCTATAAAACTTTATTTTGACTAAAACCAAATTGCATCTGCAATGATTCTTTAATTGTCATGCACCAACTGTGGAGAAGCTTTTAGCACAATTGCAACAAATAAAGAGCAAAAGATGCACATTTGGAGTGTAATTGATTTAAACACTGTTTTTATTCTTTGTATATCTCACATTTCTTGCAGTTTTGAGTCTATATCTCAAAATATAAAACTGTGAGTTTGTCTTGCAATTCTGTCTTTAAATTGCACGTTTGTATCTCACAGTTTTTAGAATTGCAAGAAAAAAGTCTGAATTTTGAGATTTTTTAATTTTTTGCAAAATGCATGCAAAATAAATTGCACAGTGGCCTATAAAACTTTATTTTGACAAAAAACCAAATTGAATCTGCAATAATTCTTTAAATGTCATGCACTAACTGTGGAGAATCCCACATTGTGGCACTTGCACATTTTTTCAGAATTTTAAGTTTGTCTTGCAAGGCAGACTTTTTCTTGGAATTGCAAGTTTGTGTCTCACAGTTTTTAGAATTGCAAGAAAAAAACGGACTAAAATGAGTAATATTTTCTAGCCTTATTCACGTGCATTCCTTATGCAATGTACAAATGCATGCAAAATAAATTGCACAGTGGCCTATAAAACTTTATTTTGACTAAAACCAAATTGCATCTGCAATGATTCTTTAATTGTCATGCACTAACTGTGGAGAATCCCACATTGTGGGATGAGAAACTTTTAGCACAAGTGCAACAAATAAAGAGCAAAAGATGCACATTTGGAGTGTTATTGATTTAAACATTGTTTTTATCTTTTGTATATCTCACATTTCTTGCAGTTTTGAGTTTATATCTCACAATTCTGACTTTTTTCATAATTTTGAGTTTGTCTTGCATTGCTGACTTTTTTCTTTGAATTGCAAGTTTGTATCTCAGTTTTTAGAATTGCAAGAAAAAAGTCAAGATTTTGAGATTTTTTACAAAATGCATGCAAAATAAATTGTGCAGTGACCTATAAAACTTTATTTTGACTAAAACCAAATTGCATCTGCATTGATTCTTTAATTGTCATGCAGCAGCTGTATAAAGTCTCACATTGTGTGCCACGTGCACATGTTGCTCGTCTCATATATGCAGTGATTCTGTCTGAGAGAGTCTGATTCTGTTCTGAAGTATAGAGCAGGAAGAGGAAATACAGCCGGTCAGACGGGGGGAGGGAGTGAGACGCGTCCGTCTCTGTCTTCGTATCCTGTCTTTTATGTGTTCTGTCATTACGTGTGGCCAGCAGTATATAATGACACCTCATCACGGCCGCCGGTTTCAGGTTGCGTGGTTTGTGGGGGAAGGCGAGAGACAGCAGGACGACGCTCTCGTTTTAATGCTATCTCTGTGACTTTTAATGACAGCTGCTGTAAATTCCTTCCTGAAGCCTTTGGACGGGATGTTGCGTCACGTTCAGATGTTCAGGTGCTTGATTGATCAGAAACCAAATTATAGGATTTACGGGGCTTCACAGTGGCTGACATAGCTCTGATATAAGTGAAGGGTTGAGTTGAGCGAGTGTGAGGTGTAAACGTGATGTATGTGTGCTGATTTCACCCTCTGTCCAGCGCTGAGGATGTCATTGTTAAACAAGGGCCGGACGGAGCTGGCGTGTGCCGGGTCCAGCAGTGGGACGTCCGGGGCCGCTGACCCCCGTAATCCTCCGCTGCGTCCCTGGGGTCCCGAGGGGCCGCTGGCTCCACTAACGCTGCTCTTCCTCCCCCGTAATCCGTCAGTGATTAATAGGGCTTTAATAAGGCCTGCCGAACGCTCACAACCACTGATGATGGTTGCAAACATCACATTTCTCTGGTGTTTGGTTCTCAACTGCCTTTTGAAATAATCAGCACTACTTTGCCGATCAAAAAAAATGTTTGTTTCATTTGTTAAATATTGTTTGAAACATCATACATCCTGTTTACCATCAATAAATCATTCAGTAAATATTAGCTGATTTTTATGCAGATATTTGGGTTGTTGATATGAAGCAGTGATGCAGTGTTCTTAATCTGAAAGGTTTTCTAACTCTTGTTTTAGTTAGATATGTGGGTAACGCTTTACAATAAGCTGTCATTTGTTAACATTAGTTAATGTATTAACTAACGTGAATGAACAATGAATTAATCTTAGTTAATGTTAAATAATAAAAATACAGTCGTTCATTGTTTACTGATGTTAGTTCACAGTGCATTAACTAATGTTAACAAACACAACTTGTGATTTTAATAATGCATCAGTAAATCCTGAAATTAACATCAACTAAGATTAGTAAATGCTGTAGTAGTATTGTTCGTTCTTAGTTCATGTTAACTAATAACTAATGAACCTTATTGATGTGTGTTTTATGAGTTCATATTAAATATGAGATTGCATGGATATATGTGTTTTTCTATCACCCTGCAGGAGAATTAATTGAACTGGTGTTATTTTAGTAAATTTTGCTAAATTATATCTATATAAAAATTGTAGAATATTTATTTCATGATTTAATTTTGTTAAGAAGATGTATGATTATTTTAGAAAATATTTACTGAGGAAAAAAGACACACTTTTGTTAATTGGCCAGGTAGACATGGTTAGATACTCTACATTGATCATTGACTATTGTTTTTGTTAATATTCTGAATTAAATTTTTTTTATAATTTTTCATTTTTATTTTTGTTGATTTTTATTTATCAGCCTTAGTTTATTTACTTTTAGTTATTTTGCTATTTTTCTTTAGTTATACTAAAGAAAAATGAGAAATCTTGCCTTTGCAAAACATGAATAAAAATAAGGTAAATGTTTTCATTTTAGGTTATTATAGTTTATTCTTTTAGTTCATTATGTTTTAGTTTAGTTTAGTTTATTATATTTTTACAAAAATGTTTTTAATAAAAAAATAAGCTAAAATATAATATTTAAGTTTTTTTTCAGGATATTATATTTTTTTCCAGTTTATTTTTTTCTCATTTCAGCTTATTCAGTCTTTTATTTTATATATTTTTAAATATACGTGTTTAATTTATTAATTAATTATTACTATTTTACTTCATGTAGCAAAATGTAAAAATGTTTTCTAAATCGACATAAGCTAAAATAAAATGTCTATATTTTTTATTTGCAGGTTATTATATTTTATTTTATTAGTTTATTACATTTTATTTTACTTTTGCATATTAAATTGTATTATATTTTGTTTTAGATATTTTAAATATATATTTCATTTAAATTATTACTATTTTACATCAAGTAAAAAAAAAAAACAAAGTTTTTATTTTTTTATTTATTTTTTTATTTTTTTAATAAATCCAAAATAAAATGTTTGTTTTTTATTTTCAGGGTTTATTTTTGGGTTTATTACGTTTTATTTTATTTTTGCTTATTAAATTATATTTCAGTTTATTATGTTTTATTTTAGATATTTTGAATATATGCTACTTATTTTAAATTTTACTGTTTTACTTCAAGAAACAAAAAGTTTTTTTTTTTTTATATGGTTTTAGTTAATAACCCTGAAATGAACTAGTGAATATTACTGATTTTGGCGCTTGTAAAGCTCGTACAGTTCGCGGCTGACGTGGTTTTCCTAGTCGTGACGTCTCTCTCACACCCCGATCCGTTGCGTAATTGATCCGTCACATCGTTGCTCAGACTGGATCAGTGTGGATCGATGTGTATTTTGTAAGCTCTGACTGAGGGAATGATTGGCCTCATTTACGCTCATGCATTATGAATGTGAGATCCTCACGTGCGTTTGGGTTCCATTAGTGGAACTGATGCCGTTAGAAGTGAGGCGAATCCAAATTAAAGCAACAGTTTTCATTTTAGTTCAGATTTGCTTTGCTGTTGTTTTTGAAAAGATTTATTAATTTCAAATTAACTGACATTTTTCATTATTTTCGGTCGGGTGTTTCTGTTACTGTCTCACACACCTACTGCAGTTAAAAGCTTATTTATTATTTATTCAGCGTCTCTGTTCATCAGGCATTCTGGACGGATACCTTGCAGTATCCTGCAACTCACAATCAATATATATATATATTATATAGTTATTCTTGGTACGTATTTTATGTTTATTTATTTTTAATTAGTAATTTCAGTGCTTAAATTAATTTTAGAAGTTCTATTTTCCATTTTTTTTTTTTTTCTGATATTTTTATTTTATTTTATTTCTGCTTTCAGAAATAACATTAACAAAAATGATTTTAATCGTTAAAAAGTTTAAAAAGTTAACTGACATTTTTTATTTTTTGTAGTAAATGTCTCTAGCGGATTTAAATGCTGTGTTTGCGCTGTTTAATAGCGTATTGCAGCGCTGAGGGATTGTGGGTTGTTTATGTGGGTTGATGTTATGAGGGTTTGCAAGGTTTGCATCATTAAAAGCAGGTCTGTAGACGTTCACTTCTGCGCTCGGGCTGTGTTGTTCAGAACGGAACACTTGTGTTTGCTGTATACTGCTTTCTTTAAATGGTATGTGGAACAAAGGGCATAATAATTACAGTGCATGTTTCAAATAGTAGTGCTGTCACGTGATCTGATCTTCATGCATGTTCAGCCATTGCAGTTCACACATGAAAATGGCTATTTTTAATCCAGTAAAAATCCAGTCAAATAATATGTCAAGAGAACACAAATGAAAAATAAGGAATCAATATTGTAGTTTGAGAATAACGTTTTTTATAACCTATAATATTTTGACAATCTAGTTAAAAAAAATAAGTCAAAAAAAGTAGGAAAAAATTATGTATGAATATTGTGGTTTGTGAGAAACTTACAAACTTACAAATAAAAATTGGCTATTTTTAATCCAGTTTTTAATAATAAAAAAAAATTGAATAAATAATGAATAAATATTATAAATTAATCAAAATACTGTACATTTATTTGTGAGAAACTTACAAATAAAAAAAAATGACTATTTTTAATCCCATGTTAATGAAAAAAATCATTTTGGCAGTCTTGTCAAAAAAGAAAGAACTCTGAATAAATATTTTAAATTAATTTAAATATTCCACATTTATTTAAATTTATTTTCTGTAAGAAATTCAATTGAAAACAAAAATACATTTTGTATAAAACAGTCTATTGACTCTTGTCTATTTCAAACAGGAAACAAAAATCTAAATAAATATTTTAAATTAATTTAAATATTTTAAATTTATTTTAATTACTTAATTTATTTATTTGTTAGAGACTTACAAATTAAAATAAATATCTTTAAATATTTCACATTTATTTGAAAAAATATATATATATAAAACAGTGTATTGACAGTCTTGTCAAATAATAAGTCAAGAAAAGAACATATATTCAATGAATATTGTGGGTTGTGAGAAACTTACAAATAAAAATTGGCTATTTTTTTTTAATCCAAGTTTTAATTTAAAAAATCATTTTGACAGTCTTGTCACAAGGGAAAAAAATCTGACTAAATATTATAAATCTAAATATTTTAAATTTATTTAAATATTTATTTATTTATTTGTGAGAAACTTACAATAAAAATTGGCTAATTTTAATTCAATTTTTAGTAAAAAAAAAATCTGACAGTCTTCTGAATAAATATAAATTAATTTAAATATTTCACATTCATTTAAATGTATTTATTTATTTGTGAGAAATTCAATTAAAAAAATTCAATTTTGCATAAAACAGCCCATTTGACAGTCTTATCAAATAATCAGTCAAGAAAAGAAAATGTATTGAATAAATATTGTGGTTTGTGAGCAACTTACTAATAAAAATGCTATTTTTAAATCCAAATTTGTATAAAAATTATTCTCTTGACACTTATATAATAAGTCAAGAAAAATAAAAGGAAAAAATAATAAATAATTATTGTGATTTGTGAGAAACATACAAATAAAAATGGCTATTTTTTATCCAATTTTTGCATAATATTTTTATAGTCTTATCAAATAATAAACCAAGAAAAGTAAAGAAAAAATGCTGTTTTAATCATCATATAATTATCATATAATTTTTTAACAGTCATATCAAGTAGCGAGTCAAGAAAAGAAAACAAAATAACATGAATATTGTGTTTTATGTTGCTTCTGTTCATTCAGCAGTGACGAGAGTGTTGTTTATACAGTACAGAAACATCTCAGTATTTCCACAAATGTAGTTCATTCCACTAATATGCTGTATAGTGTTAGTGTGGCAGTCTGAACAGAGCCTAAATGGGCAGAAACTGTTGTTAAACCTTTAATCTGTGCGGCAGAACACGTTGTGCTCAATCTGCTCCTCCCGTCTCATAGCGCTGATCCGCGGTTATCTAATCGTGTGTTTAGGGTTAGGGTGTGTGTGTGTGTTTAGGGTGTGCTTGTCGACTCCCTCACAGTCCCGTGTTGAAGATTCCTCCGATCCAGGAATAGCGTTCCTGAATGTGGGGGAGGGTCTGGGAGCGTCGCTCCACCCAGACGAAACATTCCGATCGGAATAACAGAGCGGAGTCCTCAAACGTGACGGATTCCCACCGGAGCATCGACGCTCCTTCTGGTTTTCCTCACTGCGTGTCAATAAAAGCCAGTAAGACGAGCTAAAGAGCAGCAGAGAGACTTTTTCTAAAACCTCACATGCACAGTGATGGAAGTTTTCTGTTTGATCTGTTTTGTCTCCGTTTGATTTCCAGCGCAATTATTTATCGTTACCTTATTTTACATTTAGCTTTTGGTTTATTTAGTTCATTTCAATATTTAATGCTGCTCAAAATGCATTATGCACAACAAATGCACAATGCAAATGGCCTACATGAAGTATAATTAATTAAATTGTAATTAAAGTGTAATTATAAATTATAAAATAAGGAGCTCATTATAGGTTACGGCTGCAATATTATGACAAAAAATTATTGTTGTCAGTTATTGCCTTTGATATTGTAATAATGTTGATTAATAGAATTAAAAAACAACAATTTTGTATTTGGAAAACAGCACATCATATTCTGGCTGGGCAGAAAAAAGAACTAATTGTGAGCCGTTTATGAATTAGTTTAATTTTCAGTGTGAAAAGAAATCTACATGTAATGCTGCAATCAACACTTCATTTATTTTTATATTTCACTTTAATCGTTTAATTTGTTTCAGTCTTATCTTTATATTTTAATTATTTATTTATTTTTTTATTTTATTTTATTTTTTTGGTGAGATGCTCCAAAACCCCATTTATTTTCAACTCTGGACCTGAGAAACCAGTAGACCATAATAGCTAAATTTGGCCAGTTATTCTAATTAATCATGATACTATAAACTTTTAAGTCTTGCCAAAAAGGAAAAAAAATCTGAATAAATATTATAAATTCATTGAAATTACATTTACATTTATTTACATTTATTTATTTAAAAAAAATCAATTTTGTATAAAAAGTCATATTTAATGCTGCTCAAAAGAGACATATAAACATATTCACACAACAAATGCACAATGCAAATGGCCTACATGAAGTATAATTAATTAATTATAATTAAAGTATAATTATAAATAAAAAAAAAAATTAAGGAGCTCATTATAGGTTACAGCAGCAAAATATGACAAAAAAACATTATTGTCTATTATTAAATTTTAAAAAATCAATTTTGTATAAACAGTCTATGGACAGTTTTATAATAAGTCAAGAAAAAGAAAATATATTCAATGAATATTGTGGTTTGTGAGTTTGTTGAGCTATTTTTAATCCAATTTTTAATTAAAAAAATCCCTTTCAGACTCTTGTCAAAAAATAAAAAAAATTTGAATAAATATTATAAATTAATTTAAATGTTTTACATTTATTTAAATGTATTTATTTATTTATGAAAAAAATCAATTTTGTATAAAACAGTTTAATATTTTATTAATATTTTAATATTTAATGCTGCTCAAAAGAGACGTATAGACATGTTCACACAACAAATGCACAATGCAAATGGCCTACATGAAGTACAATTAATTAAATTATAATAAAAGTATAAATTATAAAGTAAAAAGATAAGGATCTCATTATAGGTTACAGCAGCAAAATATGAAAAAAAAATATTTTTTTGTCTATTATTGCTCTTGATGTTGTAAAAAATGCAACAATGTTGATTATTAGAAAAAAAAATTGTGTGAGGAAAACAGCACATTATACTGTGGCTGCACAGAAAAAAAAAAAAAAAAAAAAAATTAAGAACTGTTTATGAATTTGTTTTAATTTTCCGTGGTTGCATCTGATTGCATTGCATTCATAAACTCAACAATAAATGTTTGTGATTTGTCATGACACACTCTTAAAAATAAAGGTTCTTTATTAGCATTGATGGTTCCATGAAGAAACTTGAACATCCATGGATACATTTATAGTTAAAAAAGGTTATTTTCATTTTTTTAAAATGCTCTTCAAATTGTTTTTTTTTTTAAGAACCGTTCACTGAAAGGTTCTTTGGTTGAACACAAAATGGTTCTTCTATGGCATTTGGAACCTTGATTTTTAAGAGTGCATGTAAAAAGAAATTAAATGTGATGCTGCAATCAACACTTCATTGATTGCAACACTTCTTTTTTTTTTTTTTTTTTTTCATTTGTGGTGGGATTTCTGCCCCAAAACTTCATTAATATTCAACCCTGGACCTGTGAAACCAATCGGCCATTTAGACGCAAGACTGCATGTATTTTTTCATCCCGGAAATGTGAAGATTTAGTTTGCTGCGCAGAAGCAAATTCGCAGTATGTCGATTTGATTGTGTTTTTCTGTCCGGCAAAGCGTGAGGAGACGCAGAGTTACGCGTCACATCGGCCCTGATGTGCAGAAACCTGCCTGTGATCTCGGCTTGACCTCTCGCAGACGTTCGCTTTCCCAGAAGAGAACGCAGACGGCAGGTCTGGCCTTGCGCCGACTTGAACGTGACTGCGATCCAATGAGCGACAGAATGAAACCTTTGGAGTGCAGGAAGAGAAAAGATCATCAACTAGATTTGTATCTAATCTAGATTCTTCTGAGAAAAATGTGGTTTGCATGTGTGCAACACAGCGCCAGCACCTGCACGAGACTGCACAACTGCAACGGTGCTGATGGTCTGATATTCTGCTCTCTAGTGTGAGAAACACGTGCTTGCCTTAAAGGTGTAGTTTAACAAAAATGAAAATTTGCTAAAAATGCGTTCACCCTCAGGCCATCCAAATTTATGATGAGTTTGTTTGTTCATCAGATTTGTAGAAACGTGTCATTCCATGACTTGCTCGCCAATGGATGTGAATGGGTGCCGTCAGAATGAGAATCCAAACAGCTGATAAAAACACTGAATCATCCTGAAGACAAAAGCTGAAACGAATCCATTAAATGAATGTACATTATGTCTGTTTGACATATTAGTTTATGAATCAACCCTGATGAATGAAATCCAATGATTCCTCGTGTGGGAGAAGATTCTGATGACGCCGGTAATATGATTAGTCACAACACACGCTTCATCACTGTTAGTCTAAGATCTAGTTGAGAGACCTTGACTAAAATAGATCAGCTGTTTAGTTCTCATGTTTAGCTGGTTAGATACTCTACATTCGTGGATATGCAGTTTGGCTCAGATCCTCATTCATGTTTGTGACAAATGTGTTTTCATGATCTGAATTATACATCAATGTCAGGTGAATGATTATAACCCTGCTTTTCTTTGAATTATATTTATACGGTATATAGAATCTGGATGAGAACATCAATGTACATACATTTAAACGAATCAGTAGATAAACTTAAGTATCTCTTTTAGAGTTGATGTTTTATGTTTATTTTTGAGTAGCTTGTTACATGAGACAGATTAGTTTTTGTTTAATCTATACATTTTAAAATATATATATTTAATTTGGAATGTTTTGTCTTAAAGCATCAAAATTCATTTTTTAATCTACATTTTAAAATGGTTATCCTGTGTAATGCTTTAAATGATTCAATTCAATAAATCTTTAAAATTCATAATAGTTAAAATAGCAAGTCAGGACAAATTGTAGCAGTACACATTGTTTTAAAGCAGATTCAAAATTGCTTACTCTTTTATGCCAAAGTATTAAAATAAAAGTTTAATATAAAACTGTAACTTGAAGCATTAAATTAGATATTTTCCGGTATGACACTGATTAATTGAATCCTCAATATCTTCTACAATTCACATTTTTTTTGCCAAAGTATTAAAATAAATGTTTAATCTGAAATGTAATTGCAAACTCATTTTTTTTTTCACAGTTTTATCTTTTTATCTTTATTTATTTATTTGTTTGTTTGTTTATATCTTTTTATATTTATTTTATATCTTTTAACTTTTGCAAGACATAAACTCTGATTCTGATTATTTTACTGTTTTATATCTTCATGTATATTTAATTGTGTATTTATTTATTTGCTTGTTTTTCTTTTTATCTTTATTATTTTGTTAATCTTTTAACTTTGAATTGCAAGATATAAACTCAGAATTCTGATTATTTTTTCACAATTTTATATATGTTTTACGTTTATTTAATGAATTTATATATAATATATATATAATTATATATATATATATATATAATATATATATATATATAATGTATGTATGTGTATCTTTTCTCTTAAATTCTGGACATAAGTTCAGAATTCTATTTTTTTTCCACCATTTTATCTTATGTTTATTTATTTTTATTATGAGTTATATATATTATATATATATATTAAACAAATTTCAACTTTTCAATACCAAAGCATTAAAACAACTGATATTTTTCATTCATTAGAAAGCAAAATTTGAAATTCATTATTTCAAAACAGCTTATTTAATCTAAACTTTTTTTATGCTAAAGCATTAAAATAATTGTCATCCTGTAGAACATTTTCAATGATTAGATTCGCTAAATCCTTGAAATTCATATTAACTGAAAATAGCAAGTAAAGTCAGTTTTTTTTATTACACTTTGTTTTAAAGCAGAATTTTTAATGTTTTTTTTTTTTTTCAAATACTTTTTTGTGCCAAAGCATTAAAATAATTTTACTAATAATCTAAATGTTTTACTTTTTATGCCAAAGCATTTAAATAGCCGTTATCCCATGTATGTTTAATCATTGGATTCAATAAATCCTCAAACAAACTGTAAAATTCACATTAATTGAAAATGGCAAGTCAGATGTATTTACATAGCAGTTTGTTAACTGAACTTGTTTTTTGCAAAAGCATTAAAATAGTTGTTACCCTGTGTGATATTTTCAATGATTAGATGATTGAGTAAATTCATTTATATTGTTTTAAAGCAGCTTCACAATGTTAGAAAATCACAGTGTTGGTGTTTATAATATGTTCATGCCTTATAGTTGCATTTAGAGCTTTGTGTGTTTTTAAACTGTTTTTAAACTGGTTCAGTTCTGCGCTGGGCTGCGAGTGAAGCGTGTCATGGTGTCAGTAGGTGACGTCTGGCCGCGTTTGGTGTGATTTAGCGGGTTGTGAACGTGCCGCAGTGATTGTTGGTTTGGCTCTGGTCCAGATCAGTGGCTGAAGGAGCCGTTGGCACGCGGCCACAGACGGAGCGGGACGAGCCCTGCGAGTGTTTGATTTCACTCTCACGCTCGTGATGTAAGCGCCGGCCCTTTAACCGCCTGCCAAGAGCCCGTTCCTGCCAAAATTACCTTCCCAACTCCAGACCGGCTCATTCAGAGAGTTGCATTCGGACAGACTCAGTTTTAAAATCAGCAGGTGTGATGCTGCATACGAGTCGTGAACACGAAGGCATCTTAACATCATTATTATCTGGGTTTCTTTGAGCCCAGACTTTTTGGAGTTGTGGATCTGCTGAAGAATCAGATTTTGTTTGTTTTGAATATCCTACGTGAAGCGCAACAGCCGAGATTTCCATTAAATGCTTCACTTGATTACTCTGCAGGCGGCGTGACAATGATAAAATACACACAAAGCCTCGATTGCATATCTAATGTGCGTCATTTGCTCTTCATTTGGTTGTACCGGCGCTGGCGCTAAAAAAACTTTTGAGATTTGAACTTGTGAGACTTGACGTCGCTCGGTACACTTATTTTTTTGAGCGAAATTCTTTTTTGACTCACGAATTCATAAGTAGGACGTTAACAGAATTTAGTTGTTATTTTATTATTTCATGCTCATAATAAAGAGAGTTTTCTTTTCTGTGTTTCTTGTTGAAGCAAGAATTCAGTGAATTATTATTGAAGTTTGAATCAGCAGAAATATTTAGTTTTAATTTTATGTGGAAGCTTGTTTCCACTGCAGATTTAAAAAAATAGAGAGAGAAAAAGGTAAATGCAACTTTCTTCTTTTTTGTGAACTTTTTTCCTCACAGTTTATATCTGACATTTCAGATTGCAACAAGCAAAGTCTGAATTGTGAGAATCTGAGAAAATAAGTCAGAATTGCAAGACAAACTCAGGATTATGATTATTTTTGTCTCACAATATTGTATCTGTTTATATTTATTTATTTATTTTGTTTATATTTTCTCTTAAATTCTGAAAAAACCAAGTGCAAGACAAAGATTTTACATTTAGATTTTTTAAAATATTTATTTACTAATATATTTATGTATGTATTTATATCTTTTTTTTTTTATTTATTTATTCATTTATTTTGTTTATATTTTCTCTTAAATTCTGAAAAAACCAAGTGCAAGACAAAGATTTTACATTTAGATTTTTTTTAATATTTATTTACTAATATATTTATGTATGTATTTATATCTTTTTTATTTATTTATTCATTTATTTTGTTTATATTTTCTCTTAAATTCTGAAAAAACCAAGTGCAAGACAAAGATTTTACATTTAGATTTTTTAAAATATTTATTTACTAATATATTTTTGTATGTATTTATATCTTTCTTTTATTTATTTATTCATTTATTTTGTTTATATTTTCTCTTAAATTCTGAAAAAAACAAGTGCAAGACAAATTTTACATTTAGATTTTTTTTTTAAATATTTATTTACTGATATATTTATGTATGTATTTATATCTTTTTATATTTATTTATTTATATGTTTTGTTTATCTATATATTGCTTAAAGGAGAAGTCCACTTCCAGAACAACAATTCACAAATAATTTACTCACACCCTTGTCATCCAAGATGTTCATGTCTCTTTCTGTCTTCAGTCGTAAAGAAATGATGTTTTTTGCGGAAAACATTTCAGGATTTTTCTCCATATAATGGACTGATATGGTTTGTTCACAAACAAAAAGCTACAATGATGTCGGACGATTCTGAAGTTGTAGGAGAAAATAAGATGGAGTTTTTCTCCATACTCTACCTTTTTGAGCCGGAGTACACAGACGATGAACTTAGACGTGATTCATAGTAGTGATGGGAAGTTCAGATCATTTTACCGGCTCGGACCTTTGAGTCTCGTTCAGCAAAATGAACGAATCTTTTTTCGAGTCATTTCGTTCATTTTAGCAAAATCAGCATCAGATGTCAGCCCCATAAGATGAACAAACAACTTGAAAAAGCTGAAGACTCGAAACAGGTGAACTAATTCTGGTACAGAACCTAATAGGATGTTGTGCATGCACGACTGGACGAATCACTCCCCGAGACGACTCGTTCTTCGCAAGTCACATTAAAGATTCGTTCAAAATGAACAAATCGTTTGAGAACGAGTCTGTGCTACACAAGCTTTTGTGCTTAAAGCATAATTTATTTTTTTTTTTTTGGAAAAAAAATTACAGATGGTTTCACTAGAAACGCTTCCTCGGCTGGGATCATTTAGAGCCTTTTGAAGCCGCATTTAAACTACATTTTGGAAGTTCAAAATCGGGGGCACAATTGAAGTCCATTATATGCAGAAAAATCCTGAAATGTTTTCCTCAAAAACCATAATTTCTTTACGACTGAAGACAGAAAGACATGAACATCTTGGATGACAAGGAGGAGAGTAAATTATTTGTAAATTGTTGTTCAGGAAGTGGACTTCTCCTTTAAATAACTTGGAATTCTTTTTTTTTACATTTTATTTCTTTATATTTTTTATTTATTTATTTATTTATTTTCTGATAGTTTTATGTTTATCTTTTAACTTAGAATTGCATAACAAAAACTCAGAATTCAGTTTTTTTACATTTTATATTTCTTTGTTTTTTATTTATTTATGTATGCATTTATTTTATCCTTTCTCAAGTTCTGAGAAAATAAGTCAGAATTGCAAGATATAAATTCAGATTTCTGATAATTTTTTTTCATATCTTTATATACACATATATATAGTTTATAGTTATATAGTTATATCATATATATTATATCCCTTCTTATAAATTCTAAAAACAAAAAAAATAAAATCATATTTAAATCAGTTCTTACTTTTTTTGTTTGTTTCTGCCATGGAATCAAAAATAAGTTTATTGTGACTTTTTATCTCAATTTTGACCTTTTTTATTGCATTTGTGACTTTATATCTCACAATTTCTTCTCAGAATTGCAAGTTTACAGTATTTCTTATGAATTGCGTGATGTTGCTAGCAATTATCGAAGTTTTTAACTCACAGTACTTTCTCAGTGCACCTCTGTCATCAAATACAGCATCTAATTTACTCATTTATTTAGTAATTTTCTCATTATTTCATTACTTCTAATAGCTAGTTTTATTTGTCCTGATTGCTGTTGAAGCCTGTATGCATCAAATGGACAGAAACACTGAGTTCTTTCAAAGTTCACAGCAGAAGCACATGCTGTGTTTTCTAATTGATGTGTGTTGTGCGTGTAATGATCAGATGTCTGGTTTCGAGAGAGTCGTTTCGGTTAGTATTGGTGTCATCTCCAGATCAGGATCAGGATCAGCAGGTTCCTCCAGGTGTCGGTGGTCTCTCTCTCGTCCTCGTTGTTTAACATGCGTGGGTTGATGTTTGAATGTTGAGATTTGAACAACAATTTAACAGGCAAATAAGAGCGATGCATATGTGACGCACACCAGTAGAAGAGCTTTAGAGTCCAATCATGCGATCGCTCTTATTCTGCATATGTTTGCTCAAGGTTTTGCCATGACGGTGCAGCAGATGTTATACTGTATAAGCCGCCGCTCAATAGACTCTGAGTTCAATCAAATGAACGCACGAGCAGATCGACTACAGATAACGCAAACTCGTGAAAAAACGGACAGCCGGAAGCTTAAAAGACAAAAGAACTGATTTCCAACTTCTTGTAAACTTCACTTTTGAGCTTCTTTAATTGCAAGATTCACTGTTTTATATGAGAGAAAAACATTAAACCAAATAATGTCATAAAACAGCTCACAATTTATTAACAATTTAGTAATCTTGTGATATATATTTATGTATTGATTAAAATTAAATTAAATTAATACATTAAAAAATGAATACATTGAACATGAAAAATAAATACATTTTTTAATGATATATATATATATATATATAAAATTAATTCATTTTTGTTGTTTTGTTGTTCGTTTGTAACTGAGACTTCTGAAATCATGTCTCAGACTTAAAATGAATAAATACAAAAATGCAGATTAATTTTGTTAATAATTAAATAATTAAACAAAACTAATATAATATATATATATATATAATATATATATATATATATATATATATATAATATATATATATATAATGTTGTGATTCATATCTAAAATAAATATATATTGATAAATAAATATATAGATATATAATATCTATTGAAAATATATATATAGATATATTATTGATATATAAATATATAGACTTAAAATAAATATATATTGCATATGTATGTATATTAATTAAATGAAATAATTAAAAATTGATTAAATCAAAATTTTGTAACGTTGTGAACTGGTCCGTTTTTAATTAATTCAATAAATTATGTGTGTATATATAAATAATATATATATATATATATATATATATATATATATCTTTTTTTATGTTGTGATTCATATATATTCAATTAAATATTAATTAAAGCATTTATAATATATATATATATATATATATATATATATATATATATATATATATATATTTGTTAAAATAAATGCATTTTTTTTATTTATTCATTTAAAGTTGGTTATGTATATAAATCACCACATACAATGTGTTATGATTCACTTCTGCAGTGGTTTGTTTGTTATTTTATTTTACTTTATCTTTTACTTTTTAGTTGTGTTAGTTTATTTATTTATTTTGTTAGTTAGTTAGTTTGTTTGTTTTCTTAAGTAATTCTCAGGATGTTTTTCTTTTATTGGAGACCTAAATCTAAAGTATGTTGAATCCCACAATTGCCATGTAAAGGGATGCATCATAGCATTTGCAACCTCTATATAATGATTTTTAGATGTCTTTTTATTTACTCAATTTCCTGTATAGATGTTTTCCTGTTACAGAAAGTTCATTTGGTTGAAAGATTCTTGGCTCCAGGCTTTAAAAGTAAAAGTTTGTCTTTTGTTTTTGAGCGTCAGACACTCAGGACGAACCTCGTGTCTCGTGTCGTTGGTCTCGCGTGGAATTACCTGAAGCGCAGGAGAGCCGAAACGCTTGTGATGTTTCCCCGCGTGCCGTTTGTGTTGTGAAATCAACAGTCTCCTCACCAGAAATAACCGAAGGCTCTGTGACGGCCGCAGACAGCTGGCCACAAATGGATCGCGTTTCAATACTAGTTATGCAAATTTGGGGCTTGTCCTGTTTTACTGGATGGAAATGAGTACACCCTCATTTGCTTTATCAATTGTGTTTAGCTTATTTGATTTCGGGCTTGCCTTGGTGTGATCTCTTTGTCAAATTAGATTCATTTAGAAAATCAAATCCGTCTGGCCGGCTCTCCTTCACCCAGAGCGAAGACATCGAGTAAACAGTTTTTACAGTTCCCTTATTGACATTCAGCTTGGATTTAACTCTGCGATAGCAGGATTAGATGAAATAAATAAGCAGTGGTTATTAGCTCATTCAAGTCAATGTGGAGTCAAAAGCGCAGCCATTTTCGTTGAATATGTATTGTGTATTTGTCAGATTTTGGCAGCTGGGCAGAAAATGGGCTGCGTTCCAACCTGCTTCCGCAGTGCACACTACAACCCACTTCCTCTCAACTTAAAAGAAAATTTCAAGACATGCACAGGAGATTCTTTATTTGTTCTTTTTATTTTTCTTTATGAATTTATTGTGTTTTTCAACTCTATCAAGTGCTCTGTTTTCAAACATAGTGAGCTCCCTACATAGGCAGCATTTTTAACAGGGTTTCTGAGATGCAAATGTGAAAAAAAAAAAAAAATCATAAATACAACAAAATTAAAAACTTACTTGAAAGAGCACATATCTGTCACTGGGGAATGAAAACATGTTTTACCTTTGAATTTAGTTGATTTTTCTGATCTAATTACCAGGTATTTGTTCTTGTTTTAATGATAAACGCACTTCAGTTTCTCTTATGTTATTTTATTTCTCCATTAAATGCATCTTAATTTAAGTCTCTTTAGACATTTGCACTGGAAATAATAACTGGAAATAAGCCACTGAATAAAAAATAAAAAAGGTATTGCAACTTTTTACTTGACAATTCTGACTTTTTTCTCAGAACTGCTAGACATAAGCTATTAATTTTGAGAACCTATCAGTCTTTTTTCTGCTCAAAATTAGACTTTATGACTTGCAGTTGCAAGTTTATATCTTTTATCTCACGTGTATAGAATTCTGAGAAAAAATTGCAAGAATTGCAATTTTTTACTTTTTTTTTTATTAAGTGGCAGAAACAAGCTTCCATAGCTTTTGCTGTGTGTATTGAAGTGAAAGTTTTTTTGTTTCTTTCTTTTCTTTCTTTTGGAAAATGAATTAATTAGGCAGTATTTTTAACAGGGTTTCTGCAGGTTTTAAAGGCTTTAAAATGTCTTAAATCGGAGCAGAAACTGTTGCATTCATATATGTTTAAAAAAATGTTGCATGGATTGCTAAACATGAGTCTCAGTGTAAGCATCCGTAAATCAAGATGCATTTATTTGAGATGCAAACCAGTAAATGCATCCTAAATTAAGAATCTTTAGACATTTGCATTGGAAAAAAAGACAAAAATACAGAGGAAGAACAGTAGTTTTATGGATAAACTCAGAATTCAGAACTTAGCATTTTTTTTCCTCCTCAAAATTGTACTCACAATTGCGAGTTTATATCTCAGAATTCTGAAGAAAAAAAAGTCAGAATTGTGAGGAAAAAAGTCAGTTTGTGTCATACAACTGAGGAAAAAAAGAATTATTAGATAAAAAGTTGCAAGAACCTTTTTTATTATTATTATTTTTTTTTTATTAAGTGGCAGGAACGGGCTTCCATGGTTTTCGCTGTGTGCATTAAAGTGAAAGTTATTTCCATTTTCTCAGACGAAGTTTTTTGGTTTATTTGTTGTTGGTTTTTTTTTTGTTTTGTTTTTTGAAAATCAATTAATTAGGCAGCAATTTTAATGCCCGAATTCAAGTTCTCAGAATCAAACCAGTAAATGCATCTAAATTTAAGAATCTTTAGACATTTGCATTGGAAAAAATACTAAGGTAGAACAGTAGTCTTATGGATGAACTGAAAAAAAAAAGGTAATTGCAGCTTTTTATGATAAGTTCTCAGAATTACATGATATAAACTCACAATTCTGAGAACTTATCAGTCTTCTTCCCCTCCAAATTGGGCTTTATAACTTGCAGTTGCGAGTTTATATCTCAGATTTCTGAGAGAAAAAAGTCAGATTTCCAAGTTTATGTAATGCAATTCTGAGAAAAAAAGAATTAGTAGATAAAAAGTCAGTTTTTTTATTATTTTTTTTTTTTTATTAAGTGGCAGAAACAGGCTTCCATGGTTTTTGCTGTGTGAATTAAAGTGAAAGTTATTTCCATATTCTAAGTCTTAAGTTTGTTTGTTTTGAATTAAAAGTCAACAGATGTAGATCGGTTGGAAATTGTATATTTCCAAACTTTGCTAATATAACTCATTGTGCTCCCTAGACATGTACCTATTGACGTATTTGGTTCCCGTCAGTTTATTCCTTTAATTTTCTTTACTTGGTTTTAAAAAGGCCTTTAAAAAGGTTTACATTTACCTTCATTAAATCTGCAGAAACCCAGTTTGCGCCATTACTTGAAGCCCGATCAAAATGCCCGTTTATTTGAAATCTAGTCCATAATGAAAGGGTTTGCTTTAATATTCCCTCAGTATTATTTTAATGCATCACATCATCAGATCAGGGTTTTTTGGTGGCACCAGTTGCATTGACTCCGGCGTTATTTGCATGATGCGCTCATGTTGAGCGTTCCCCGAGACCTCAGGAGACGCCGGAGATTTACTGATGTGTCGATGCAAATCCAGGAGGACAATAAACGCGGACAAACACGCGTTTCCCCCGCAGGGCCGTTTAGAGAGACGTGTAACGCAAACCCGCGCGGGACGCGCCGCTGCTGCTATCGATTAAACATCTGAATGAGCATCTTGAGAGAACGTGAGTTGTCATCGGTGCTTCTGCTCAGCGGCTCCCTGCAGTTCGCATTTAACTTTGTTCCACCGCCGATGGTGAAAAACAGCTGAACGCTATGTCTTTACAACATGATAAATGTTGTTTTTATGGCTCTTGTGAAATAGATTTCAGCAGTCGTGTGCACAAATGAGTGATGGATTTCACTGGCACACCAGACTCTATGAAACCCTGCGTTGAGATGAGCGGAGATCCACTGCAGCGGCACGTTATCGGTTAACTATTCTGAAGTGGTCAGATATGAAGGCTATATTTAGCCATGAATCTAAAACTAGAATAACAGGACTGCTTTATGACCTGTCACACACAAATTATGCCATTTTTTTCCTCCTCTTTCTATTGCACACACTTAAAAATGTCACTTCCATGTAATCTTTCTATTGCACAAAAGGTTATTTATAGTAGAAAATGTTCTTTAGATGTTTAAAATATTCTCTACGCTAAAAAAAAAAAATGGAGCTTAACCAGTAGTAGTACTGACAGTGTCGTGTAAACATGGCTGAAGACGCAAAAAGAGGAACAGATGAACCGAATCAATTTAAGCTGGAACCGCTCCGATTGATTCAAACTCGTGACTTCTTTTCATTTCAAGCGATTCATTTGCAAAAACCAGATCAAATTAAAAGAAACGTTCATTTTTGAATTTCAACATCACTTGTAATGATTTTAAAAAGCATTTAAAGACCATTGCATGACAACATGATTCACGGTTTCATAGCGCTCCAAATCTGATCGTATATTGCGAGTCATTTGATTCAGATCAGGACTTCGGAGCAGATTCTTGAATCATTTTACGAATTAAATGATTTACAATCCACGCTTCAAGTCCTGATCTGAAATGATGGTTCATAAATCATTATTCACTTTGTGACTTCAGAGTGTGGGTTGCGAATCATTTGATTTAGATCAGGACTTCGGAGTGGGTTCGTGAATCATTTGATTCAGATTGGTTCTTAAATCCTTCTGCGAATTAAATGATTCGCGATCCGCGCTTCAAGTCCTGATCTGAAATGATGGTTCTCTAATCACTTTTCAGTTCGGGACTTCAAAATGTGTGTTGCGAATCGTTTGATTCAGATCGGGACTTCAGAGTGAGTTGGCGAATGAGCTGATTTAGATTGGAACTTCGAAGCAGGTTCTTAAATCATTCAGTGAATGAAATGATTCACGATCCGCGCTCCAAGTCCTGATCTGAAATGATGGTTCACGAATCATTATTCAGTTTGGGACTTCAAAATGTGTGTGTCACGAATCATTTGATTCAGATCGGGACTTTCAGAGTGGATCATTTAACGAATCAGTTGATTTAGATTGGAACTGTAGAGCGGGTTCTTGAATCATTCTGCAAATTGAATGATTCACAATCCACGTTCCGAGTCCTGATCTGAAATGATGGTCTGCGAATTATTATTATTATTATTATTATTATTATTATTATTATTATTATTATTATTATTATTATTATTATTATTCAGTTTGGGACTTCAAAATGTGTGTCGCAAATCATTTGATTCAGATCAGGACTTTGGAGCGGGTTCATGAATCATTTGATTCAGATTGGTTCTTAAATCCTTCTGCAAAGTAAATGATTCCAATCCGAACTCCAAGTCCTGATCTGAAATGATGGTTCACAAATCATTTTTCAGTTCGGGACTTCAAAATGTGTGCGTCACGAATCATTTGATTCAGATCGGGACTTTCGGAGTGGATCATTTTAACGAATCAGTTGATTTAGATTGGAACTGTAGAGCGGGTTCTTGAATCATTCTTGAATCACGATCCACGTTCCGAGTCCTGATCTGAAATGATGGTTTGCAAATCATTATTCAGTTTGAGACTTCAAAATGTGTGTTGCAAATCGTTTGATTCAGATCAGGACTTTGGAGCGGGTTCTTACATTATTCTGCGAATCAAATGATTTGTGATCCGCACTCCAGGTCCTGATCTGAAATGATGCTTCACAAATCATTACTCAGTTCAGGACTTCAGAGTGTGGGTCATTTGATTCAGATTGGGACTTCTGAGCGGTTTTGCAAATCTTTTTTTTTTTTTCTTACCCAGTGAAAAAACATCAAACCATAAGTGATCTGATTGAAGTCCTTGAAAATCAAAAAAGTAGTGCTTGAAAAGTCCTTGAAAGTCCTGGAATGTTATTTTACAGTATCTGTATGAATCTTGATTCATGCATTCCCCATGAATCGAACCTGTGACCTAGAAGTTGTGAGCACTGTGTGTTTTGAGAATCTAAAAATGCTTGTAGTTTTGTGTGAGCGGTAGGTTTAGGTATAGTTTGTACTGTAGAAAAACCATTACACCAATGGAATGAACCCATAAAATGTGTGTGTGTGTGTGTGTGTGTGTGTGTGTGTCAGTGGGGGAGGGTTTGTGGAATGTGTTGCGCTGGTAACGAGGATCTGCTGAACAAATGCTGCTGGTTGATCTGGTTGAGTTGTGTTGGTGGTTCTCGATCAGGGCTGTTTGTTTTGACTTCTGTTGATGCTCTGGTTTAAAACTTTCCTCAGGTTACGCACCTTGAGTGGGATTAGACTGATTCCGTGTGGCTCTGAGATCTCGCACAGCCGTTATCGGATAAACCGCCGTTCTGCTGCTCTGCAGATGATCCGTGCGGCTCCACAGGTGGGATGCAACGGCCCAATTATTTGATCTGGATTAGAGATTGACGGGCCTAAAGAGTCATGCTGAGAGAGCAGGACATTCTCACCCGACACGAGGCTTTCCAGAGTCGCACACGCTGTGTTTCTTGCTCAGATAAGCTTCCGTAACTGAGCATTTCTACTCAAACTTGCGTTCGCTTTACTACTCAAAACCTCTATGTTTGCATTCACCTTAATGCATTTTGCAGATGCTTTGATTCAAAGTAATTTGCATTGCCTTCGAGGCATATTTTTTTTTTAATCGGTTCATGCATTTTCTGGGAATCAAACCCAAGACATTCATGTTGCAAGCGCTGTGCTCTACAGGACAGAAGTTGCTCTTGTGTCAGTTTCAGTGTTTTGTCAATGTTCGCTTGCAGTACTGTTTCTGCTTCTGTGTATGCTTCATATTAGTTTTGTAGACAAAATTACCTGTGAAATTAATTCTAACAATAAATGTATTTTTTTTTTAATAGTAATAATTCTACATCTAAATATTCTATATGTCAAGTATATATTCATAAATATTATAAATGTAATATAAAATGTATCAACATAAACTACTCTATTTTAAAAGGACAAATAAGGCAATATTTAATAAATAAATAATTATTATAAATAATAAGTTACATTATTAAATTGTAAAAGTGAATTATTAATCCTATAGTAATTCTATCATTTATAATTATAAATGCAAATATTATATTTTTTAAAATATAAATATTAGATTTGTTTTGGGTCTTTTTTTTTGTACATTTTATTCAGTTAATCTGTTAGTCCCCATTTATTTTCAATAGTACAGTCAGGTTATGTGTGTAAACATGAGAGCGTCACGTGATGACAGTAATATGTACACAGAGGTTGTATTTATGTGTGCAGAGCGAGTTTGTCTGGATTTCAGAGATTCATCTGATATTTGAGACGCTGAGACGCTCCCTCTTGATTCTGAAGCAGACGTGTGGTTTTCTTTTGTTTTGCGGTTTGTGATCTCAGAGGAGCCCTTCTCTCTCTCTCTGTCTCACTGTGACCCAGTGAAACGTGTCTGAGCACCAGAAATCAGAGTGAGTTATTTTTGACTCTTATTTAGCTGTCAGCGATGCTCTCACGTCCCGTGGTAACGTGATTAACCCACCGCTTACTGTAAACCCACTAACGGATTTAGACCGGCGCGAGAAACAATACAGCCGTCAGGGAGAAAACAAGGATTGGGTTGCATTTTTAGGAAACTGAAATGCAAGAGCCTGCATTTGTATTGCTTTTATGATTCAGAGCATTTATTGTTTTGAATTATGGAATTATCTGCCCTCAGGCACTTCATGCTTTTTTTTTTTAAATGTAATGCTTGATGATTTTGTTTTATAGTGAAACAGAGATTAAAACATCCAGTAACAGAGTAAATTCTAAACGTCCTGCATCTGTCAGAACATTAACGAACACCAACCAGTGTTATTTTAGTTGTATGTTGTTGAAATAGTTTATACTGGTATTTTGAATTATTTTTTTATTTATTTTTATATTTTCCATTTTCATTTTAATTAAAGTTTTAGCAATTGTGTTGTTTTTACCATTTGTATAATTTTTTTTAAATGGTTTTTATTAAAATTATATATATATATATATATATATATATATATATATATATATATATATATATATATATATATATATATATATATATATATATATATATAATTTTTTTTTTTTTTTTTTTTTCCAGTTTTAGTTTATACAGTTTTTTTTATTCCAAGATGTTTAATAAACTTTGAAGGACTTATTTTGTAAGACCCAGAAGAAAAAAAATATTACAAATACAGAAATTTACAGAATTTTTTATAGTCATGTCAGCTTTTTCTATAGCGCTTTACACAATACAGATTGTTTCAAAGCAACTTCACAGATATAAACGGAAAAATATCAGTGTTAATGTTATAAAATTAATCATTTATGAAACTAATTTAAAATTCTTGAATCTTTTTATGTGAATTTTATAAAATGTTAGAATGTATTGCATTTATTGTTAAATCTGCCATTAATTCACCTGTAAAGCTGATATTGTAATTAACTTAAATACAACAACAAATCACAACAGTTGTAGTTTTACAGCGATTATTTGAGCTGTTTCATTGAGTGCTGCTTGATCTGCTTTTATCAGACAAACAGTCCATTCTCCCATGATCCTTTGCTCTCTGTAACGATGGACTCCTCGACCCCTGTGTGTTGTATATGGAGCCGCGTGAGCTGAATTTTTTAGGGAGCCGATGACCCTCAGATCATTCGAGTCGCTTCAGATGATTCTTCTGATGTGTTTGATGTGTTTGCACACACATACTAAGAGTATTTCAGGTCTCACACATCAATACTGATCTATGAACTTCTCATATCTCTGAGATGAAGTCCTTGAACTTCTGCTGTGTGTGTTTTGGAGGTCAGAGGACGTGAAGGGAGGACGAGTGTTATGGGAGGAAAACACACAGCCTTATTTACTATTTCCTGTGAACTGACACCTCTGTGTGTGTGTGTGTGTGTGCAGAATGGTGGTGTATCCTGGCCGGATGATGTGGATGTTGGTCGTGGAAGAGGGGAAGCATCCAGAGATTTCGCCAAGGTGAGTTTTTCCATGTTTAACACTATTTATAAAAATTACCACAGTCTGTTTGTGTGCACTGGAAAAAAAAAACACATATATATTTTTAAAAGTTGTAAATATATTTTCACATTTGTGACCCTGGACCACAGAAACGAGTCGTAAGTATCACGGGTATATTTGTAGCAATAGCCAAAAATACATTGCATGGATCAAAATAATCAATTTTTCTTTTATGCCAAAAAACATTAGAATATTAAGTAAAGGTCATGTTCCAGTTTCCTACCTTAAATATATTAATACTTAATTAATGATTAGTAATATGCATTGCTAAGGACTCAGCTGGACAACTTTAAAGGTGATTTTCTCAAGGCATTTTTTTTTTTTGCACCCTCAGATTTCAGATTTTCAAATATTGTTCTAACAAACCATACATCATTGGAAAGCTTAGTTATTCAGCTTTTAGATGATGTATAAATCTCAAATTTAAAAAACTGACCCTTATGACTGATTTTGTGGTCCACGGTCGCATTTGATGTTAAATCAGTATTTCTTAATTCATTAATTTCATTTAAAGGTGCAATTTTATACAAATATTATATAATTTACTGCAATATGTGCCTGAAGTGGAAAAAAAAAAGATTATTATAATACGTTTTACAAATACTGTGTATATTTTTCTATTTCAAATTTTCATGTTCATTTCAATAAGTTGCTTGTGTTTTTTTGTTTTGTTTTGTATTGTTTTTTTAATAATGAGTAATAATTTGTGAAATTTACTAGCAGTTTCTGCATAAAAGTTGTCTCAGAGTAAATCCTAGACCAACTGTGTGTTAATGTATATATTTCAAAAATATTTACAATTATTAATTTTTATATAATTTATATTATATATAAATAAAACTATTTTGTACATAAATAACACATTTCTCTTAAATATATACATTAATTTGTGTTTTTTTGTATACACATAATAATTACACAGTACACACACGCATATATTTATTAGGCAAACTCAAACTTTTATTTTGTATGTGTTTAATCACTATTAATCGTTTGACAGCCCTAATTTTATTCATCAATTGAATTTAAAGGTGCCATCTTATATTTTATTATTGCATAATTTACTTAAATCTGCATGTCAACACTGTAAATAAAACGAAACAAAACAAAAACAAACCAGTTCTAAAAGAAACAAAGATTATTTAATTATTTCAAATTTGCATGTTTAATTAATGTGTCATTTTTTTGTCATTTTAAAATTTACTAGCGATTAACAAGTGAAAAATTGTTTCAAGCTAAATCCTACAGCAGTGTGTTTTTAACTGACCTATTTAATTTAATTAATTCTGGCATGATACATTTCAGCTGGGTGTGTATGAAGACGTTGATGTGCGTCTGTGTTTCTTATAGTTATATGAGCTGGATAACGACCCGCACAGGAAGGAGTTTCTGGATGACCTTTTCACCTTCATGCAGAAACGAGGTGAGAGAGTTCATCATTAATTGCTGATCTGAATTCACATGATTTCAGTCTGATCCAGATCCAGGATCTGTTCTGATCGTCTGTGTGTGTTCCTTAGCATGTGCACACATGTATGTCTTAAGAACACGTGTGTGTGTGTGTGTGTGCGTGTGTTTTGTTAGTGTAAAGCCTGTGTGATTGATGCTTCATGTCTGGACTGAAACCTGAAGATCTGGATGTGTTTATTTGTACTGAATGTTGAGGGGCCCGTCAGGGGCCGTGGGATGATGAGGGGATTGACCTGCAGCAAGTTCACACACGTGAAGGACACGAAATATTTCAACACACACACACACACACACAGCCATGCTTCATGTCAACATGTAGTAGAATCATGCAGAATTTTTTTTTTTTTTTTTTGAAAGAAATTAATGCATTTATTGCATTAAATTGATCAAGAGTGACAAAATAGATTTGTTTCAAATAAATGCTGTGCTTTTGAACTTTCTATTCATCTGTGAATCTTAAAAAAATAAAATGGATCACAGTTTGCACAAAAATAGTGGGGCAGCACAACTGTTTTTAACGTTGATAATAAATCCAGAAATGTCAGTTGAGCAGCAAATCAGCATATTAGAATGATTTCTGAAGGATCATGTGACACTGAAGACTGGAGTAATGATGCTGAAAATGCAGCTTTGATCGCAGAAATAAATTACATTTTAACAGATTTTCACATAGAAAACAGCTATTTTAAATTAGAATAATATTTCAGATTTTTACTGTATTTTTGATCAAATAAATGCAGCAAATCAGCATATTAGAATGATTTCTGAAGGATTGTGTGACACTGAAGACTGGAGTAATGATGCTGAAAATTAAATTTTGATCTCAGAAATAAATTACATTTTAACAGATATTCACATAGAAAACAGCTATTTTAAATCACAATAATATTTCAGATTTTTACTGTATTTTTGATCGAATAATGATGCTGAAAATTCAGCTTTGATCACAGAAATAAATTACATTTTAACAGATATTCACATAGAAAACAGCTATTTTAAATTAGAATAATATTTCAGATTTTTACCATATTTTTGGTCAAATAAAAGCAGCAAATCAGCATAGAATGATTTCTGAAGGATCATGAGACACTGAAGACTGGAGTAATGATGCTGAAAATGCAGCTTTGATCGCAGAAATAAATTACATTTTAACAGATATTCACATAGAAAACAGCTATTTTAAATTAGAATAATATTTCAGATTTTTACCATATTTCAAATAAAAGCAGCAAATTAGCATATTAGAATGATTTCTGAAGGATCATGAGACACTGAAGACTGGAGTGATGATGCTGAAAATTAAATTTTGATCTCAGAAATAAATTACATTTTAACAGATATTCACGCAGAAAATATCTATTTTAAATTATAATATTTTTTCACATTTTTACTGTATTTTTGATCAAATAAATGGTGCTTTGGTGAGAAGAATAGATGTGTGTGAGAGATGTTTGTGTTAGTGTTTGTTACAGTAGGTTAATCCCTACGATAACTAACTAGTCTAGAGAGTCCTGCTGTGTCTCCAGAGCAGAAGATCACTGGAACGTCTCGTGAAGCGTCTCTCTGTGTGCCGGAAAGGAAGGAAAACCGCAGAATCTCACTTCCGTGTTGAGTGCTAAAATACAGGGAACTCTGTCTCGGTGTGTGTGTGATTTCAGCAGCTGTTTTTAACGGAGCGTCAGGGGCCCGCGTTTGAGGCCCCGTATCGAGGAGCTTCAGGAAAGCCACATGCTGCTGCAGTTTCATGGCATGCGGCGGCTGAACCTTCAGCGTGTGAGTGTTAGAGCAGTTTAGGTGTCAAACAGAGGCGTTTTTTTCCCATTAGGTTTGCTGTGCTCTTTATTTTAGAGGTCTGTTTCGTCCAGCCTGATTCATGTGTTCAACACGAGCGCTTCTGTTGAACACATCAGAGATGTTAAGGAGGTCACGCAGATGTTTTTAAACACAACATGAGCGCCAGTTGTGGTTTGGTGGTTTGGTGTCACAGGTGCAGGAATCTTCATCACAACTAATCTTTATCAGATCAAACCATTATCTGTTTTCTCTATGCATGTTATAGATCAACTTATGAATGATTTTGTCCATGCATATGTTGTTTTTAAACAATTTTGACCTTGTAATGTTTAGTCAAAACATCATTTAGTGTTCTTAAGCTCCGCCCCAGGCCACATCCGCCCACAACTCAACATCCAATCAACAACCGACGCACAGAACCAAGCCCCGCCCTGCATTTTTTTCTGTTTTAGTAAGCCATTACACTTGTCACAATACAGAAGAGAAGACTAGTTGCTACTTCTGTTTTACTGTGACTGTGTATTTGATTTGCATATGAAACCTCCATCCATTCGGATTACACCATATTAACATGAACTAATAAACTTAATGTGATGGAAATTTGATAGTCAAACAGAAATGAAACGGTCAGATTTCTGCACTCAAAATAATCCTGGCATAGTTCATTGTGAAGTATTTGCATCATTGGATTTGAATAATCATATTTGTAAAATGCATTTATTCAAACTGCTTAAAATCAGCATAAATCTGTTCATTGTGAAAACAATTACATTTATTTAGTTAAGTTTAAACACGGTTAAAATATGCTGTGGAACAAGCAATATTCACTTAGTTAAAATGTATGAAATTGGATTTATTGGTGATAAATATATAACGCCGGTTACTGTGTATTTAAAACACATTTAGTTTGTTATAACTATTACAGAAATCATTTTATTGAATTTAGTAGTGTTTTTAATGTTAAATCTATATATTCCAAAAGGAAGGACATTTTTTATGCAATTAAAAAACATAAATCTTAAATTTAGGCCTAAATATTTTTGAGTGTAATTTTGATTTTATATATATCTCAGAATATTTTTCCTAATTTTGCTTATAGTTAATATACAGTTTAATTTTTTTCTAAATGTTGACAATATTCAGTGTGTATGTTTTCAGAATATTGTAATACATTCATTATTTCAGTGTTTTTCCAAAATTGTATGACATTCAGTAAATATTTTAAGATTTTTCCAAATGTAAAAAAAATATTCATTATGCATCTCACTATTTTTTTCAAATTTTGATAATATTTTGTTTGTGTGTGTGTGTGTGTGTGTGTGTGTGTGTGTATATATATATATATTTATATTTATATTTAATTATTTATTCGGCTATATTTTTTGCAGAATTTTTTTTTTGCGCCATCCTTTTAAAACAGACAAGAAAATAGTTTAACAAATGTTTGTTTTGTTGTATTTATGTATTTATTTTTTCAGACTATATTTTTTAGTTTTTTTTTTTTCAGTTTTTTTGCTTTTTTATTTATTTTTTTTTTTTTTGCATCATCCTCTTAAAACACACACACAAAAAATATTTAAACAAATGTTTGTGTTTTGTTGTATTTATTTTTCAGACTATATTTTCAACAGGTTTTTTTTTTTTTTTTTTTTTTTTTTTTTTTTTTTTTTTTGCAGTGTTTTGCTTTGATTTTTTTTTTTTTTTTTTTTTTGCGCCATCCTCTTAAAATACACAAGAAAATATTTTAACAAATGTGTGTTTTTTGTTCCCATACAATGAAACTCAGTGAAAGTATGTTAATTTCCAAATGTTGACAATATTCAGTATGTATATTTTTCTGAATATTTTAATACATTCAGTATTTTAATGTTTTTTCTAATTTTTATGACATTCAGTAAATATTTTAAGATTTTTCCAAATGTAAAACAATATTTATTTATTTTTTTTTTTTTTCTCTACTACTTTTTCCAGGGATTTTTGACATATTTCATTTATCTTTTTTTATTTTTTTTTTTATTTATGTTTTTTTTTTTTTTTGCACCATCCTTTTGAAACACAAGAGAAGATATTTTAACAAATTATTTTTTGTTCCCATACAATCAAAGTCGGTGAAAGTCAACAAATTTCTTCTTGTGTTCTGCAGAAGAAAGTCAAACAGGTTTGAACACAAGGGCAATTTTTTATTTTTTTTTTCACTTATAATTTCTAGGGTGATCTGCTCCTTTTATATCAGGTTTTGTGTCTTTCTAGCAGATGATGTGCAGAGATCTGGAACGCACCTCACAGGACGCTGCGCTGAAATAAGATGTTGTTTTGATTTATCGGCGGGTTCTTCCTGTGTTTGTAGCTGCGTTCGGGGCCTCAGGGGCCTCTGAAACTTGATAAAGTGGGTTTGTAGGGCTGGATTAGGGGCCCCGCGTCACATAGAATGATTAATGAACCTCTGAAACGCACAAGTACACGTCTGATCGAGCCGAGGCAGAGATGAACACCAGAAAGAAAAGGCTTTGGATGAGTGAAATGAAATTTCCTTGATAGAAAAACAACAATTCCGTCTGAGTCGTGCTGAAACCAGTGATTTATCAGAGTCAGAAACAGGGCGGGGGCCCGACATCCCATCTGCTTTTTAATCCTGAATCAAAGGCGTTTATTCTTAGTATCTATATATTTATCTTTGATTATAAGATGAGGTTTTGTGTGTAAATGTGTTTTTGCTCCAGAATTACGTTCTGGATGTGCTTTAAATTATACGTTGAAGCTGAAAGGCATTTATCATTTCTCTCCCGACGCCACGCTGGACGCTCGCCCGTTATAAATGCCCTCTTCCTGTCTCTGTCGTCCACCCTGTTCCGCACTTCCTGTTTAATATCGGTCACTCTTTCTTCACACTTTCACACTGACAGCAGCTCAATCACTGAAGCCTTTCTTGCTTAAACTACAATTGAAATTCAAACATTTAAATGTGGTTAATAACATATTTTTTTTTTTCATAGTTATCACATTTAGTTGCTTTAACTGGCTTGGAAATATTTAATATATTTAATCATCCTTGTCCAGTGAGCTTTGACAGATCAAGTTAAAATGGAAACATTTAAATTCTAGAAAAAGTGAAAAAATGTAACTCTTTGTTTTCCTTTTTGTCAAAATGTAGCACACGAGTAATACAAAATGAGAAATGCGATGAATGCAGCCGGTTTGGTAACTTTTTAAAGGCTTTATGTATAACGCATTATAATATATGTTAAAGTTTAATTGCGTTATAATATTTGAAGGTTTGTTAGTCATGTTTTAATGTATTGTACTTTCTATAGGTGTAACAGTGAGTATTATGATATATTATAACTGTGGTTGCAATTATTAATGAGATCACACATTACAAGACACAATTAATGCATTAAACCTACTTTTATTATGCATTATATATATATACATAAAAGCTTTAAGTAAAGTGTTACTGCCAATTTCTATACTATAATAGACATGTGCGTCACAAAATGATGATTCACTTAAACTAGTTTGACTGGATTATTTTCATGTCAGTTACAAACTGCGATAGAAATTGAACACCCGCACACTTTAGTATGGAAAACAACCTTCACATAAACTTCTGTTTAATAAGTTTAATGCTTTTATTCATCAAGGATGCATTAAGTTGATCAAAAGTGACAGTAAAGACATTTATAAGCTTACGAAAGATTTCTATTTCAAATAAATGCTGATCTTTTGAACTTTATATTCGTTTGTGAATCCTTCAAAATAAAATGTATCACAGTTTACACACAAATATGAACATTTTCAACATTGATAATAATCGGAAATGTTTGTTGAGCAGCAAATCAGCATATTAGAATGATTTCTGAAGGATCATGTGACACTGAAGACTGGAGGAATGATGCTGAAAATTCAGCTTTGATCACAGAAATAAATTACATTTACACATACACTGACATAGAAAACCGCTTTTTTAAAATGAGGATAATATTTCACATTTTTACTGTATTTTTGATCAAATAAATGCAGCAAATTAGCATATTAGAATGATTTCTGAAGGATCATGTGACGCTGAAGACTTGAGTAATAATGCTGAAAATTCAGCTTTGGTCACACAAATAAATTACATTTTAACAGATATTCACATAGAAAACAGCTATTTGAAATTATAATAATATTTCAGATTTTTATTGTATTTTTGTTTAAGTAAATGCAGCAAATCAGCATATTAGAATGATTTCTGAAGGATCATGTGACGCTGAAGACTGGAGTAATGATGCTGAAAATTCAGCTTTGATCGCAGAAATAAATTACAGTTTAACAGATATTCACATAAAAAAATGACTATTTAAAATTATAATTATATTTCACATTTTTACTGTATTTTTGTTGAAATAAATGCAGCCAATCAGCATATTAGAATGATTTCTGAAGGATCATGTGACACTGAAGACTGGAGTAATGATGCTGAAAATTCAGATTTAATCACAAAAATAAATTACATTTTAACATTTTCACATAGAAAACAGTTATTTCAAATTGCAATAATATTTCACATTTTTATTGTATTTTTGTTTAAGTAAATGCAGCAAATCAGCATATTAGAATGATTTCTGAAGGATCATTTGACACTTAAGACTGGCATATTTATGCTGAAAATTCAGCTTTGATCATAGAAATAAATTACATTTTAACAGATATTAACATAGAAAACAGCTATTTTAATTCTAATAATATTTCACATTTTTACTGTATTTTTGATCAAATAAATGAGCCTAAGCTTCTGATCAGTAGTGTATGAAGTGAAGAGCAGCTGATGCTGACAGTACTGATCTCTCATCAGCTGACGGCTTCATGTGACTGTGTGGTTTCTCATTGATTATGACGGGGGTTCGCCACCCTTTATTTGACCTCTGACGGGATCTGTGTGACCTCTGTGACCCGAGAGCATCTTCTCTCTTCATCTCAGAGCGTCTTAAATGCAGGTCTGTGAAAGCATCAGTGTTTATAGTCCAGAATAAAATCCAGCTCTGATCTGATTCAGGCTGTATTTCTCTGTGACTTCAGCCCGTTGCTCTCATGTTTCAATGAGGTGTTGATAAGATCCCGATCTCTTCTGCTTCCTCAGAGGATCGCACAGAGTCTAGTTACACTTAAATTGGCGTCTCACTTTTCGCGCCGTCGAGTCTTTTGAGTGTCCTGCTCTCCTCTTGGTTTTATCTGTGCAGGTGACCCGTCTTCAGGAGTCACATTACAGCGTCTCAAACCCCCTCATCTGTGCTCACTTCAGCTCAATAGTGTGCTTTACTGCCTTTATTCTTCTGTGGTCCACAAAACAATAATATTATGACCACAGTGTTTTTGTACAAACAATTAAAGTGGCATCCGGAGTTGTTTAGACCCTATTGATTTTCAGAATATCTTTTGTTTTCCATTGTTTTTTTTTTTTTTTTACTGTCACTTAGATGCTATTATTATATTTTTTTATTAATATTTTGAATGTTTCAGTCTTCATATGTTTTTAATTTAGTTTTCCATTTTAATTTTAGTTAAATAAAATTGTGTCATAAATATTAGTTATAATACAGTATAAGTATACAATATAAATATTTTTTTATTAGTGTATTTTACTTTATCAAGTTAAACTAAATGAGAAATATTGCCTTGGCAAATAGCTGAAATAAAATAACATTATTATTATTATTTTTTTTTTTTAATTAACTGTTGTTCTATAACCGGTTTTGTCTAAAAATATGTATTTTATTTTTTTTTATTTTTTAAAGTACATTTTGTGTGTGTGTGTGGTTTTAATTAACTTTAATAATAGTATTTGGTAGTATTTTTGGTGTGTGTTTTTTTTTCATATGTGTAGTTTTTAGTTAATGTACAATATAAACCTTTTTTATTGTAGTATTACTATTAGTTATTTTGCTGTTAGCTAATGCCTTGGCAAATAGCAAAAACATATATATATATATATATATATTATTTATTTATTATTATTATTATTATTATTATTATTATTTTATTTAGTTTTTTTTCATTATTGTATTTAATTTTTTTATTTAATTTAAAGTTTATTTTATATAAAGTAACTTTTTGTGGTTTTAATTAACTGGTTAGGTCTAAAAAATATATATATTTTTATTTTATTTCATTTGAAGTAAAAATTTTGTGTGTGGTTTTAATTAACTTTATTAATAGTATTTAGTATTTTTGTTGTGTTTTTGTCATGTTTCGTTTTTATTTAGTGTACAGTATAAATATATTTTTTTTATTTTAGTATTAGTGTTAGTTATTTTACTTTAGTTTATTTTCAAACAACATTTATTTATCAAGTTAAACTAAAAAAAAAAGAGAAATTTTGCCTTGACAAATAGCTGAAATACAATAATGAATATATATGGTTATGGTAATATATGGTAATTGGTTTAGTCTAAAAAAAAACTATTTTATTTTAATTAATTTAAAGTAATATTTTTGTGTGTGTGGTTTTAATTAACTTTAACAACTCTATAATTGTTTCAGTCTAAAAATATATTTTATTTCATTTAAATTTAATTTATTTAAAGTGTTTTTTTTTATGGTTTTAATTAACTAAAAACAGTTTATAATAAGTTCTGCACCATTTTTGCTGCAGATATGATGAATGATTCCTTAAATCATGCATCTATCTTATTAAATTTAAGTAAATCTAGTTAAAATATCAAATAAACAGTATTAATCTAGTCAATTCAGCAGTCTAGTTAGATCAGCTTTTTCCTCCTCGTTGTGGGTCCAGGCGTTATTAACGAACAGTAAGATGCGAGGCTGATAATCACACAAGTGATGGTTCCTTCGGTTCTCCTAAACAAATGTGACGTGTTTGATGCAAAAAATGGAAATTTTTTCCTGGCAGGATTTGTTTGTGACTTTCGTTTTTTTTCTCTGTCATGTATGACATGTTTTTGTGCGCATATGGAAATGTTTCAACGTAGTTTTCCATTGTGTTATTTTATTGCGCAGAGGACGAGGCATGAGGCATGTTTCTTTCAGGGGGTTTCAGGATGTTCCTCATCACTGTCGACATGAAATGCATTTGTAACTTGATTTTGATTGATTTGCACAAACACGTATTGTAATATTCACGTGCGTGTTGCTGTATTCTGCGTGTTGCACGGCTGTGATGCGTGTGGCATGACCTCTGTTCTCGTTGCATGTAAACACGCAGCAGGTATGTCCTGTAGTTGGAACGGACAGACGCGCTTTGGCTCCGTATATGAATTAGTCTGTCATGTGGCACGAGCCGGACTAAATATAGCAGATTCCCTGCGGTCATTGAGCGTTACCTTTTATGTCCCTGACCTGCCATTAAAAATAAAACCAACCTGAGTGCAGAAGTGTGAGCGATGATGCACCGGGCCAGAATACGTCTCCCGTCCGCCTCGACCCGTGCATTAAGAGCGGCGCGGCAGGATGTGCAGTGAAACCTCACACCGGCCAATGGGAGAAATTCATTTCCTCTGTGTCCGTGTCACGCGTGATCCTGTCACTCTCTGCCTCTGAATTATTCACACGCGTCCGTCATGTGAAATCAGCCATATTTAATGTGGTGCGCTGATATCTGACTGTCAGACTATTGATTGAGTTCAGGAGCCGTACGACAGGATGCTGTTCCAAGCTAAATTACAGGTCAAATGCTCTTAACCTTCCAGTTTTTATCTGGGTGAATGAAAAAAGAATGAAATGAATATATAAAGAGAATTGTGTGTGTGTGTGTGTGTGTGTATTTATATAGTAAATATGTAATTTATTGTAATTTCATATTTATCAAATACATATTTATATTTATAATATATTATGAATATAGATAAAAAGTGCAAAATTATTTACACACTGAAATACACACACTCTCTCTCTCTCTCTCTCTCTATATATATATACACACACACGCACACTACCAGTCAAAAGTTTTTGAACACTTAAGTATTTTAAGATTTTAAACACAAGATTTTAAATTTTTTACTATTTAAAATAACTGCTTTCTATTTGAATAATTTTTAAAAATGAATTTATTCCTGTGTTTAAAGTTACATTTTCAGCATCATTAATCCAGTCTTCAGTGTCACATGATCCTTCAGAAATCATTCTAATATGCTGATTTGCTGTTTCTATTATTATTATCGATATTTAAAAAGGTTGAGTACATTTTTTTTTTTTTTTTTTTTCAGGATTCTTTTATGAATTGAAGGATCCAAAGATCAGTGTTTATCTGAAATAAAAAGCTTTTGTAACATTATACTCTATACCATTCAAAAGCTTGAAGTCAGTATCTTTTTTTTTTTTCTTTTTTAGGGTAAGAAATGATAGAAATTAATACTTTTATTTAGTAAGGATGCTTTAAATTGATCAAAAGTGCTGATAAAGACATTTATAATGTTACAAAAGATTTATATTTCAGACTTTCTATTCATCAAAGAAACCTGAAAAAATTCTACTCAGCTGTTTTCAGCATAATAATAATAATAATAAATGTTTTTTGTTTTTATTTTGTTTTTTGTTTTGTTTTTTGAGCAGTAAATCAGAATATTAGAATGATTTCTGAAGGATCATGTGACTGGAGTAACAATGCTAACAATTCAGCTTTGAAATCACAGGAATAAATTACATTTTCTAACATATTCAAGTAGAAAACAGCTATTTTAAATGGTAAAAATATTTCAAAATGTTACTTTTTTTCTGTACTTCAGATCAAATAAATGCAGGCTTGGTAAGCAGAAGAGACTTCTTTTAAAAACGTTTTTAAAAACTTTTGACTGGTATTCATAATTTGTAAGATCAAGAAATACATTTTATATCTTTTAAATAAAGGCTTTTTTTTTGTATTTTGTTGGCCTATGTCCTTATTTTCCAAGACATTTATCTAAATTCTCTTTTTTTGAAACGCAAATATCTTTTCTTTAATTACGGTAATTTTATTTTTATGTTAATTCTCAACTTTTCAAATAAAAAAGCGTAATGACAGTAATAGAGTGGGTCAGAATGTTACTCTTATTTATTTAACTAGGGTTAATTCAGGATAATGGCAAAAAATAGGCCTAATTTACTTGAATTCACCCTAAAGCGTTTTTCTCATGCATTTTCTAATAGGGTCAGACAGTCCTAAGTGTTCGTTTCACCACTTATGTTGCATTTTAGTTGTTAGTGAAAGGCAGTAGGCCTGTGCTGATGGATGTCATATAGTTCAGTGATGTCCTTCAGTTGCGATGGTTTGTGTTTTCTGCGCTCTGTCGTACGGCCGGACGTTTTCCTGATGCTCCTCATGTGAAAACAGGAGTACGAGGCGTGGGAGGGGCCCGCTGGGGCCTCGAGCGCAGCACTTCCCACCAGCGTGACCTCTGACCCCGGCTGCCATTAATCACTCCGCTCCTGATGGGCCTGTCCCACTGGGTATATCAACCCAGCAATGCATGATGGGAGGGTCAGCCTGGGGCCAATCAGAGCGCGGCTCCTGCCAACGGTGGCGCCACACTGAACTACAGGCTTCAGCAACTGTGAATCTACCTTGTTTATTTAGTTACTGTCAGAGAGGGTTAACTAACCGGCAACACTGAGCTTCTGTTTAGTAACAGACTTAATCAGATTTCAAATAAAATTTACATAGAGAGAGAGAGAGAGAGAGAATATATATATATTTTGTTTTTTAAATAAATGCAGCTTTGGAAAGAGAATTTTTAGAACCGCATTAGGATGGCAGTTTTTATAAATGATGTGTTGCAGTTAGTGTTCAGTACTAGTGGACGGTTGTCGTGTGTGATGTAGCTGCAGTCAGTATTAATCATTCAGAATGTTTCTATTGTCTCTCGTCCATTCTCTAGTCTCGTGTGCGTGTGCACCTATAAAAGCTTGGCTTCCTGCTGACTGGCGTTTTAATTCAGCCATCAATAACCTCAGGCTGAGCTTTGACCCCTGCGTTTGTACTAATTGTTTGATGTTGGGTTGATGGTCAGAGGCATCGGAGAACTGCAGAGATGTTTCTCTGCTCTAAAACACGCGTGTTCTCCCATAACGCTGTGAAAAACAGTGAAAAAAAACAGTGAAATACACGCTGACATTCACAGGCATCTAAAGCCTTCTGTTGTCATGTGTGCATGTCGGGGCGCGTCACGTAACCTTTAAACTTTTGACTGTCTTCATTGCACATTCTTGCATTTCTGTTTTATGTTTTGCTTTGTAGAGCGAGATCATAAAGCCGTCATGTGAAATGCTTCTATAGGACGCTGTTGATAAGAATCGCACTATATGTAGAGTGAGATCAAAGTCTGTGTGTTTCTTGTGTTTCTGCAGTTCTGATGATCATGCATTTGTTAGTTTTAAGATTTTTGGTCTATTCTGCTTTCATAATGTGTTTTTTTTTTTTCAGACTAATGAAAAGAAAGCATCAAAATTACTTTTCAAGTGTTTATTTTATTGCACTTTATTTGCATCTGTTGATTTTTAAATGCAATTCATACCTTTTAAAAGTTTTTTCTCCACTTTGGCAGCACTTGCGTACACCAAAACTTACAGTTTTATTCCTCTCTATATACTGAAGGGTTTCACTGAAGGGTTTATGAATCATTGGCACGGTTTTATTTTTGCACTTTATCTATTTATATCAGTAGATTTCGATTACAGTACTTATCTTTCTAAATGACATTTTTTTTTTTTCTCCACTTCGGCAGCACTTACAAACACCAAAACTTACAATTTTATTCCTCTCTATATTCTGAAGGGTTTTACTGAGAGGGTTGTTCATATATTATAAGATTTTATTATTGTACTTTCATCTAATTGCATCTGTAGATTTAGTTTAAAATACATATTTTTAAAGGGCGTTTTCAAAAAATACATTTGTTTCTCCACATCAGCAGCAGTTATGACAAATTTTACAGTTTTACAGTTCCTCTATATCTTCTAAAAGTTTTTGCTGAGAGGTTTGTTTATATATCATTCACTGTGTTTCATTATTGCACTTTTATAAAATTGCAGCTGTAGATTTATTTACAGTACATATTTTTAAAGGGCATTTTCTCAAAATCAGTTTGTTTCTCCACTTTAGCAGCACTTGCATAGACCAAAACTTAGAGATTTATTACTTTCTATATTCTAAAGGGTTTCACTGAAGGGTTTATAAATCATTGGCATGGTTTTATTTTTGCACTTTATCTATTTATATCAATAGATTTCGATTACAGTACTTATCTTTAAATGACATTTTCTCAAAATGAGTTTTTTTCCTCCACTTCAGCAGCACTTACATAAACTTAGTTTTATTCTTCTTTATATTCTAAAGGTTTTTACTGAGGGGTTTGATCATGTCATTCACTTGGTTTTATTATTGTACTTTATCTTTTTATATCTATAGATTTCAGTTACAATAGATATCTTTAAAGAGCATTTTCTCAAAATTAGTTTGTTTCTGCACTTCAGCAGCACTTACATACACCAAGACTTACAGTTTTATTCCTCTCTATATTTTGAAGGTTTTTACTGAGGGGTTTGTTCATATATCATCACCTGGTTTTATTATCATGGTTTATGTACTTGCATCTGTAGATTATTAAGTGCAATTCTTACCTTTAAAAGTTAGTTTCTCAACTTCAGCAACACTTACACACACAAAAACGTAGTTTTATTCCTCTCTATATTCTGAAGGGTTTTACTGAGAGATTTGTTTGTATATTATTTGCCTGGTTTTATTATTGCACTTTTATCTAATTGCATCTGTAGATTTAGTTTAAAATACATATTTTTAAAGGGCATTTTCTCAAAGTAAGTTTGTTTCTTCACTTCAGCAGCACTTACATGCACCAAAACTTAGTTTTATTCCTCTCTATATTCTGAAGGTTTTCACAGAAGGATTTGTTCATATATCATTCACTTGGTTTTATCATCACGGTTTATGTACTTGCATCTGTAGATTTTTATTTGCAATTCTTACCTTTAAAAGTTTGTTTCTCCACTTCAGCAGCACTTACACACACCAAAACTTACAGTTTTGTTCCTCTCTATATTCTGAAGGTTTTTACCGAGGGGTTTTTTCATATATCATTCACACTGATATACACCACATTTTATTTCTAAAACAAGGTGAAAATGTGTGTATTTCTGTGTGTTGACAGTTTTTTCTGATTTATAGAGTGATAAAAAGAGAAATCAAAAATCCCCTCTTTAAAAACTCTCAACTCTAATATGGCAGCGAAATCAAACAGGGGTTTTAACCTGGCTTTGTCCAGTGTTCAGATGCAAATCAGTGCACATTTAACTACATAATGTCTCATTTGCATATTTAAAGAAAACATTTCAGAAAACTTACAAATACAAAACAAGTGTTCTAATCTCCTGTGATTAATCAACCTGGGAAAGTATTGTGACATCTGTTAGTTAACATTTGGTACCCTGTTCAGTTGTGCTGTCATGTCTCAAGCATCACATCATGTGGTTTTCCTGTAGATTCATAAGTGGGTTTTGTTCCAGAGCATCAGAGGGAGCCGCAGTGTACTTTTCATATGGACGTTTAACTATACAGCAAACGTCTTCACCCGCCCCTGACCTAAAGATAAGCTGTTGACAAGATTAATGTATACCTATCAAAAGTCTCGGGCCGGTTGGCTCTGTTATCCAGGTTAAGCTTGTTTGCATAAAGCAGGCTAATATGTATTTTTCCGCCCGTAGCCCACCTGTGTCTTTTGAAGTGTTGCGGGTGGGCGTTCTGTTACGTGGGCGACTTGAACTCTCACCTCTTTACAAACACAACATCTGCCACGAGCATTGCATTTAGGGTGTAAAAATGAAACGTGGGTTTTTGATGTTTTACTGAGAGCTGTTCTATGAACTAGTGACAGTTTTTTTTATTTGCAACATCAATGAAAAAAGCTCCAACTTATTTTTTTTTTTTTGCTAATTTTCTTTTATCCTTTGATGTTGTATATTTATGTTTGTTTTTGTTTCTGAAAAAAATAATGGAAAAGCAATGCTATATTTAAGAGATTTTTTTATTGATGTATAACATATGATGTATAATATATATATACTGTTTATGTGTGTGTGTGTGTGTGTGTGTGTGTGTGTGTATATATGTATGTATATGTTGTTAAATTTAAACAAAAACTGAAATAAAAATGAATTAAACCTGAATTAAATATTTTAAATACATGACAAAATTAATGTAATTTAAAGATACTACAAAATATTAATACTGTATAATGAAAAATAAAATATTAATACTGTATAATGCAGAAAAAATGACCTACATTTACAATATTATACCACGTTAGATTTGCAGTGGTCATACAAAAGAGAAAAAAGCAGATTAAAGAAAACAAACTTAAACTGTAACTTTTGGATTTTACCAAATTGTGACTATTTATGTATTTACTTACTTACTTACTTACTTGTTTGTTTGTTTATTAATTCATTAAATTATTTATTTTTGCAATCAAAATAGCTGATTTGGTGGCAGTAATGAACAGAATTTTGCTTAGTGTTGTTATTATTATTATTATTATTATTATTATTATTTTGTTAATTAGGATTACTACATTACTACATTTACCATATATATGTATGTTTTTGTTTTGTTAATAAATGTAAACAAAAACTGAAATAAAATAAATTAAACCTGAATTAAATATTTAAAATACATGCCAAAATTAATACAATTTAAAGATACTACGAAATATTAATACTGTATAATAAAAAAAAAAAAACTGAAATAACACTGGTGAATATTAAAATAAAATATATATAGAAACAGAAACTTTGCATGGAAATTTAGTTGATAGCTTTGCAAAGTAATTTTTTTCTTTTTGTCATATTTGTCATGTATGTAATTTTTTTTTATTTATATAATTTATATTTACAAAAATGTAAACACACTGAACAACAGTACCTGTACTAAATAATATTGTCTATAAAAACTAAATTTAATGTCAATAAGAAGTAATATATAATTTATAAACTCTATAATATATAATAAAAATCAGATGTTTCAGATTGACATCAGGATGAGCCTGTACACACTCATCAGTTGAGTTCTATATTAACATTCTGTTCATTGATCACTGATTGTTATGTTGCTAGGCAACCACACACATCCCATAGTAAACTGTATGACTGTGAAGAGGAGTGTTTACTAGGATTATTGTGATTTATTCTTCATGTCGTGGGTTATTGATCATGGGCTGGGTGTCTCTTGTTATGTTCCTCCTGCCACTGATTTATGAATGTACTGAGTCATGCGTTAACCGTGATTTTAGCGCAATTAAGGTGTGTTAGGTGTGACGCGAGGCAGTAAAATCACTGTACTGTACGTCTGCAAGTGATTTATTGGTTTCTAAACGGTTCTTCGTGGAAACTGCTGTGTGTGCAGGCACTCCGGTGAACAGGATCCCCATCATGGCCAAGCAGGTTCTGGATCTGTACATGCTGTACAAGCTGGTGACGGAGAAGGGTGGACTGGTGGAGGTCATCAACAAGAAGATCTGGAGAGAAATCACCAAGGGTCTCAACCTGCCCACATCTATCACCAGTGCTGCATTCACGCTCCGCACACAGTACGACACACACACACACACACACACACACACACACACACACACACACCTAAAGCTGACATCAAAAACGTAAAACACTCGAATTACTATATTTAGATCATTTTTATCTTTAAGACAAGGTTTTAAACAGAGGCCCTCGTCCTTGAATCTCTTTGCTGTTTCTCGTCTCTTCACATCACATTCTGCCTCACACTAATTAGCTTGAGGTGATTGATTTATTGATCTATTGATTTGGATGGTTTTAGTGTGGGGGTGGATGCAGGAACAGCATCTCTCTGTAGCTGGATTGAGTAGAAACTAAATTTATGATGCTTTCTCATTCTACCATCAGTGCCACCAGGACTGATCTTTTTTTTTTTTTTTTTTCACTGAGAATGTGTGCCAGTAATTTCCAGAATTTTGCTGATTTTTGAAATGATTTATTTTAATAATTAGGATTACTACATTTAACATATTATGCCACGTTAGATGTACAGTGGTCATATATAACAGAAAAAAAATGCCATTACTTTTATATCTGAGCAAATTCTGACCATTTCTCCTTTCTTTCTTTTTCTTTCTTTCTTTTTTTCTTTCTGGATCTATTTATTTTTGCTATCAAAATGCCTGATTTAGAGGCAGTAATCAAAAGAATTTTGTTTATTTATTTATTTATTATTTTTTTTAATAATTAGGATTACTGCATTTACCATATTATACCACATTAGAGTGGTCATTCAAAACAGAAAAAAAACAGACCAAAAAACAACAAATTGTGACTATTTATTTATTTATTTACTTACTTACTTACTTACTTGTTTGTTTATTAATTAATTTTTTGCTCTCAAAATGGCTGATTTAGTGGCAATAATTAACAGAATTTTGTTGATTTTTTTTTTTTTTCATACAAAACAGAAAAAAAAAATCACTGTTATTGTATTTTTTGTATTTTGATGATTTTTGTATTTGACTGAATATTTATTTGTTTGTTTGTTTACTTGTTTGTTTATTTATTTATTTTGCTATTAAAATGGCTGATTTGGTGGCAGTAATTAACAGAATATTGCTGCTATTTTTTAATAATTAGGATTACTACATTTACCATATTAGATCACGTTACATGCGCAGTGGTCATACAAAAGAGAAAAAAAAAAACGATGAAAAAAACAGTTATTTTTGTATTTTACTAAATTCTGACTATTTATGTATTTATTTACGTACTTGCTTGCTTGTTTATTTATTAATATAATTATTTATTTAATATAATATCAAAATGGCTGATTTGATGGCAGCAATTAACAGAATTTTGCTTATTATTATTATTATTTTATTTATTTATTTATTTTTTTTTTTTGATAATTAGGATTACTACATTTACCATATTATACACATTATTATCAACAGTATTATCAACATTAGATGTACAGTGGTCATACGAAACAGGAAAAAAAAAAAAAACACTTATTTTTGTATTTTACCAAAATCTGACTTTATTTATTATATTATTTATTTACTCACTGTTTATTAATTCATTATTTATTTATTTATTCTTTGCTATCAAAATAGCTGATTTGGTGGCAGCGATTAAGGTTTTTGTTATTTTTTGTAATTAGAATACCACGTTTACCATATTATGCCACTTTAGATAAGCATAGTCATACATGCAAAAAATGCAGTTTATTTTTGCATCACAGACAGCAGCTGGTTATTATTAGGCTGCTGTCACTTTAAATCATGTATCCACTATATTGATGCACATCTGATTTTTCCCAACTGTTTATGTTCACTGAATGCATAACGGACTGCGTTTATATGAAGTAGTGCTGCACTTTCTGTGATTTAATATGTGGTTAAATGGCAAATGTGAGTGACTATGTTGTATTTAAATGCATTTATCAGATTTTCCTCCAGAATCAGTACACACAATGAGAGTAAAATCCACCAGGTGGTTTTGACGCACGTCTGGTTTGTCTGTCTCAGGTACATGAAGTATCTGTATCCGTACGAGTGCGAGCGGAAGGCGTTGAGTTCTCCCAGCGAGCTGCAGGCCGCCATCGACAGCAACCGGCGCGAAGGCCGTCGACCCAGTTACAGCAACAGCCTGTTCCGCTTTAGCCCCTCCCCCGGCTCCGCCCCTCACATCCTGACCCCGCCCAAGATGCATCTGTCGGCGCTGGGAGCCGTGGGGGCCCTGAACGGACTGCAGGCGTCCCCGGGGCCGTCTCTGAAGAAGGGACTGGGTGAGTGACGCAAACATTAGTTACAACCTGACAGAACCATGAACAAAATGTGATTGGAATTTAAACTGCACGGTTATCTTAATAGGCGGCTTAAAGCTACAGAACTCATATTTATTTTCACGAGGTGTTATTTATAGTCTGTAGGTTCAGGCAGTGATTGGACACACGCTGGTGTTCATGCTGTGTCAGTGTCTGATTAAAGAAACAGCTTTGAACAGAATGTACAGTTTGTTCAGTCAGGCGTGTTTGTGGTGTTACAGCGCTTCCTGTCGACATAAACATGAACTGCACCGTCCCTTTGTGGACTTCCCTTTTTTTTATTTATTACACACACACACACACACACACACACACATATATTTACAGGAAGTTTCATGTGGTAATTAGTGTGTTTCTCCACTTGCTGATTATAGCATTTCATCCAAATGAGCCACATAATGTGCAAAAGGCTGTTTTGAAAGAATAACTTCTGTTTTTTTCTGTTCTTATTATTTTTCTCACAGACAGTCATTTTCTGTTCTGTATTTTTGTTTATAAAGTGGATAGTTTTTAGATGTGGATAGTTTAGATTAACTGACAGATGGTGTGCAGAAAATCACAAACTTGAGTGGTTTATTGCAATTTTTAAACAATAGCAGTATGATTTAAAAAAGAATGAAATAAATATATATATGAATATAATACATAAATATATACTTATTTTACTCCAGCTAATTGCCATGGCAACATTTTTCGTTTTTTTTATTTATTTTAACTTCTAATGAATAAAAATTAATAAAAAAAAATATATATATAAACGTTTTAAAAGGAAAAACTGCAAACATTATTAAAAAATAGCAAAAAATGCACAAAATTACTAAAACTATAATGTAATAATGATAATAATGTTAATTATAATAAATATGATGATAATAATAATAATAATAGTTCAATTTTATTTGGTTCTTGAAGCCAGGGTTATTTTAGCATCATTGAGATGCTGTTTTGAGTTTTTATTAATATTTTTAATTGAATTGTAGTTTTATATTTTATATTTTAATTTTAGTTAATGTTGTAGTCATTTTGAATATATATATGTGTATGTATGTATGTATGTATGTATGTATAATTTTTTTAATTTAAGTAATTTGAGTATTTTTTAACGTCTATATTGTATTTAATTTTTATTCCAGTTTTAGTTTTTATTTTATTAAATCAAGTGAAACTTAAATGCTGCTGAAATTAATAATAAAAAAAAAAGGTAATAGAAATGGCAAAAATGCACAAAATTACTAAAACTTGAACCAGAATTAATAATGATCATAATATTACTACTAATAATAATTAACTTTATTTAGTTCTTAAAACCAGGATGATTTTAGTATCATTGAGATAATGATTGAGTTTTTATTAATACTTTGAATTTGATTTTAGCTTTATATTTTCCATTTTAATTTTAGTTAATGTTTTAGTCATTTTTTATTTATTTATTTATTTTTTAATATGGCTATATTGTGTTAATTCATTTTTATTCCACTTTTAGTTTTTGTTATTTTATTACATTAAGTGAAACTAAATTAAAATCAGAAATGTTGCTTTGGCAACTAGGGTTAGGGTTAAATATAAACATTAAAAAAATGAAAAAAATGTGGCAAAACCCACAAAAAAAATGAGTAAAACTTGAACTAAAAATTAAAGTAAAAACAGAAAATCAAATCAAATTCAAAATATTAACAAAAACTGTAATAGTATGTCAATAATACTAAAATAACACTGCTAGGAACATCTTGTGTTTTGAAAAACCACATTTATTGCATTAGTACCCATTTAGACCAAGTTGCATCGAATGATTATGCACATCCACAGGTATATGTGTGTTTGTGATGAGATGTGACGGCGTTTCTCCTCTCTGTGCTCCAGACGATGCCATCCCGTCTCTGCTGGGCCGCTCGTCCTCCATGGCGCTGGCGTTGGGGCAGCAGCAGCAGGCGGCGGGTCTGGCGCGGGCCGCCACACTGGAGCAGCTCCGAGAGAAGCTGGAGACGGAGGCGCCGGAGAGGAAGATGGCGCGTCTGGCCGAGGAGCAGCAGAGACTCATGCAGCAGGCCTTCCAGCACAACCTGCTCGCCATGGCCTCGCAGATACCCCTCAACCTGCGGCTCGGAGCTCCGGCCAGGGGTCAGTGCTGCGCACGCGGGACCTTTGTGTGTTTGCGATGCGCTGATGCGTGCGCGTGTGTTCATGACTGTTTGTTTGTGTCTGTAGACGAGAAGCAGGATCTGGCCGTGAGTATTTCCTCCAGCGGAGCGGCGAGTATCAGCGTGTCGGTGGAAGTCAACGGCGTCGTTTACTCAGGTATTGCTTAGAAAATCAATCCCAGGATGCACTGCGTAGAGTAGGGTTTTCTAAACGGGGGTTTGTCTGATTATCAGATAAAAGGCTGAGATTTAAGGCTGAGTGAAGTGTGAAATGCGTCTCTGTCGGTTTAACACAAAAACAGAAGTTCACAGAATTTCAGCAGTATTACGCCAAAATAAAAGTTGGAGGATTTGAAATCTTTTAAATCTCTTTTAAAAATTTGAAATCTCAGGGGTTTGAACATTTGAGTTTAAGACATTTTACAATACAATTGTGATTTACAAGAAATGCATTTGTGTATTTAGTGTTTAATCAGTAATAATACCAATATATGTTTGTGTGTGTGTGTGTGTGTATTGGGTTTTTAAAGTGGGTTTTGTTTTAGGTTCCCTGAGATTTATTATAGTTTTTATTAATATTTTGAATTTGATTTTAATTTTAAAATTTTATTTTCATTTTAGTTTAAGTAATTTTGTTTTTGTATTTTTGAGGGGTTTTTTTTTTATATTTTTACATATAACTGCTTTGTGTAACTGTATTTAACCATTTTATATATTTAGATTATTTTTATTATATTATATTATATTATATTAATTATGTTTTAGTTATTTTAGTACAAGTTAATGAGAAATGTTGCTTTGCCAACTAGCTAACATAAATTTTATTTTATTTCAGTTAACATTAATTTTAAGTAACAAAAACGTTTTATGCTTTAAGTTTTAGTTGTAATTAACCCAATTTTTAAATCATATTGCTGTTGTTTTAAAAAAGAAGAATTTTTTTTTTACTGTTTTATTTCGATAACATTTTAGTAACATTTATTAGTTTCGTGTAACTATACAACTTGAAACAGCAGTGTGAATATAATGTCGACTGAGACATTATTGTATGCACATATTTGCACACATATTTTATATTTAATTCTTTAGATTTTAATAATTGAATATAAAAGAGATTCTCATGATCTCATGAAAATCTAATTTATAAGAAATATAGAATATATTAGAATATATATAAATGTATACACGCATAATTTTTCTTTTTTCTTTTTCTTTTTTATTATATGCATTTGTGTGTGTGTGTGTGTGTATATATATATATATTTGCATGCATGTTTTACTTTTTTATTTTTTTAGATTTTTAAAAAAAATGTATAAGCACATATATGCATATATATTCATATATATGTGCATATAATTGTAAAATATATAAACATAATTTTATAAATATAATTGTTTTTCGTAAATATATATGCATTTATGTACATGTACATATATATGCATATGATATTTAATTTATAGTCACAGCATAAAACATCTTAATTAAAAAAAGGCATAATTTTCTTAATGCAAAATATAATTTCTTTTTCTCTTTCTGTTAAATTTTGATCAAAACCAAAAAAATAAAATAAAAAAAAAAGATATTTGAGTCCACTTTAAAAATATTTTGTTTGCTTTCACATTATGTGATAGTTATCCATGCAAATTTGTGGTTAAATTATTAAAGACTATCATAAAAACTTATATTCTATGTCTGAAGGGTTTGGCTGATGAAAAGTTTGGGAATTCCTGGTGCAAACTGGAAATTGTAGTTATGTTTTCCTCAGCGCTGGTCTCATTTTTTAAATGTATTCTATCGCAGGAACTCTGTTCGCCCAGAAGTCGGCGGCCGCAGCTGCGGGTGTGAATGCGTCTGCGCCTCACGCTCCTTCAGCTGGACCCAGCTTCACCTTCTCTGGCTCCGCCCCCAGCCAAAGCCCCACCTCTTCCTCCTCCTCCAAGGGGCGGAGCTCAGCGGAGCCGTCCACCAGCGGCTCCCCGTAACCCGTCTGCTCGCTGATTGGTTAAAATCAAACTGTTGCACAACCAGTACCTCATTTTCTCCTGTCCACATCGGCTGTCCGCATGTTTGCAGTTTTCGCACACGTACATGCGCACGGCTGGACCTTGTTCATGAACCACAAGACGCAAGTCTAATGTAAAAGCCGCAATCAATTCAATGCAACAATTGCGTTGCTTGTGTTTCACGAACGACGTCCGGCGTGTTTAGGAAAACGCTAAATACAATCAAGAACGTTCAGCCAAATGACGGGCGGGTTTTACAGAACTTGAAGATTTTTATTTAGAGTGTGTTTCGATCTGTCTTCTGATTATGTTTTCGTGACTTTATTTTCTGAATGATCTTTTTCACTCAAGGTTCCTCATTTTACATTCATACCTCAAACGTTACAGGAACGTCTTTTACCTCAGGATCTGTAGTTTAGGCCTTCTCTGAATGAGTTTTTATTTTTTGTAGAAATGTCAGGATCAGAAACGCTGACGTGGTTTTAGGACGGGACCTCACTGATTTTCTTCTATGCATCGGCCTCCCTGGCCGCCCGTCTGGGCCTGAGTCTTGGAATCTTATGATGTTCTTAGGAATATATCTGCTGTTCGGCAGCGCGTTCGTTTGATGATTTCAGAGCCTGTCTGTCTCCAAGAACAAACGTCAAATACCTCAAAAACCAGCTGAATGTCTCAGTAGATGTTTGAACGAGCGATCAGCCCTCTAGATGATCTGCTAAAAATGTTTCAAGTTTTAAATACGTGGGTGAATCTCATGAAAATCAAAAGGAAATTATTTATATATATATATATATATATATATATATATATATATATATATATATATATATATATATATATATATATATATGTGTACATTTTTTTTGCTTTTTAAAATTATATATGCGCATATGTGCATACATATTTTATATTTAATTTTTTCTTTTTTAAAAATATAAAAGTGAATCTCATGATCTCAAAAATAAGTATATAAATAAGTACACAGACACCATTTCATTTTTTTTTTAGTTTTGTGTTATTTTTATTATATACATTTTTGTTTGTGTGTGTATATATATTTATATGCACATATTTACATTATATGCACATATGTATTTTATATTTATTTTTTTAGATTTTAAAAACTGAATTAGTACTGTCAAACGATTAATCGTTTCCAAAATACAAGTTTTTGTTTACATAATATATGTGTACCATGTATATTTATTATGTATATATAAATTTCCACACATACAGTATATATTTTGAAAATATTTACATGTATTTGCATGTATATATTTTTTCATATAAAAAAATATTATTTATAAATATATTAAATATATAAACATAACCTATTTTTCTTAAAAATATCCATGCGTGTGTATTTATATATACATAATAAATATACACAGTATACACAATTACATTATGTAAACAAAAACTTTTGTTTGATGCGATTAATCACGATTACTCATTTGACAGCACTAAATTGAATATAAAAGTGAATCTCATGGTCTCATGTAAATCAAAAGCAAAATGTATAAAAAATAAGATATATTTATATATCTATATATATACACCCTTTTTTAATTTAGTTTTTTTTTGTGAATATATGCACATATTTGCATACATATTTTATATTTCATTTTTTAGATTTTAATATATATATATATATATATATATATATATATATATATATATATATATATATATATAATTTTTTTTTGTTATCTTTTATTATATATATTTGTGTGTATATGTATATATGCACGTATTTGCATACATTTTATATTTAATTTTTAGATTTTAATAATTGAATATAAAAGTAAATCTCATGATCTAATGAAATCAATTTTATAAAAATAAGGATATATATATATATATACACACATTTTTATTTTATTTTTTTTTTATAAATGCACATATTTGCATACATATTTTACACTTTATTTTTTAGATTTGAATAAATATATGTAAGCGCATATATATATATATATATATATATATATGTGCATAGAATTTTACAATATATAAACGGAATTGTATAAAAAAACAATTTTCATAAATATATATGCATATAATATTTAACAGCATAAAACATCTTGATAAAAAAGGCATCATTTTCTTAATGCAAAATATAATTTCTTTTTTCTTTCTGTTAATTTTGGATCAAAATGTCATGTTTTCATGAGATTCACCCATGAATGGTGTGATGAAGTTCCAATCAGCATCCAATCATTCCGCAAGCGAAGCAGAAGCTCGGAGTCCAGACGCGAGGTTCGTAAGAGAGTGTCTGGATCTCATCCTCTTTCATCCACACTGACGCTTCAGGGCCTGATGTTTTTGTCTCCGATTTGTGCTTTCCGTAGCAGGAAGGCGTCTCTCTCAGGAAGTACTGTGATGTTTTTAAGTGAACTCTCGTTGTTTTTAAGATGATATAAATGGATAATCAGTGGTGAAGTACCTCAGACTCTGCTGTGGAGATTTACACTACATACCTCATGCTGCCGTGACGGCGGGAGGCGAACGCTCCCGTTCCTGCGCAGAATCCGGAATGCTGGACGTGAATCCCTGGAGCTGGACATTTTTCTTTTCTCTTTGTGTCTTTCTCTTGTGGCGAAACCAAACGTGAACTGTTGCATTTGTACAATCAGGTGGCCAAACCTGCTCACCTTAACCAAAGCGAACTGCCTTCAGCTGCTGCACAGCTACAAACCAAAGACCAGATGACCTCGGCCTGACAGGTCAAAGGTCACCGTGATGCTGTTTTAGTGTCTGATGAAACGGGTCTGTATCATTGTGATGTAATGGGTCAGGTGACCTGGGACACACACACTTACACACATCTCTCTGGCCGGTCAGATGATTCTATCTGGTCCGGACGAGGCTTGAAGGCCATATTGATGTGCTTTCTCTCCATTCTCAGGACTTTGATTCTTCTCTGTTCCAGCTCTGATCCTCCATGTTTGCTGCAGCTCTTTTTCTGTTTGAACTGGATTAAAAAAAAAACCTTGTGCAGATTCTTTGTCCCAGATTTATATTTTTCTGTTTTTGTGTCTTATGCATTGAAATGCTACAGGTTTCAGAGCCATAAAAGGTTTCCAGCATCCTGGAACAATGGCTTACATTTTCACTTGTGTTCAGATCAATGGAAGCTTATTTCATCCACAGAAAATATTAAAATAAAAAACCTAATTGTATTTATTTAATATTTATTAAAAATATTTATTTTATTTAATATTTATTTTTAGTTTTTTCTTGCTATTCTGAGAAATGATGTGAAATACAAACTCAGAACTATAAGATATAACTCGCAATTACGGAAAAAGTCATAAATGTGAGATCGAAAGTCATAACTTTTTAATTCTTTGTCAGAAAAAATTTGCAGTTACCTTTGTTTTTTATTGTGTGACTGAAATAAGCTTCCATAGAGATGCTACTACACGTTTTTAACATTTGGTTTCCTCTGTCTTGAATGTATGGTGAGTCTTCAGGGCTAAAGAAGAAACTGTTTGACAGGAATAATATTCCACAGTAAAAGAATCTGATCCGTGAACGCGTTCTACAGTCAACGTCCAGGTCACGTGACGAACGTAACCGTGCGTTCCGACATATTCGGTGGTGCCTGTAAAATTTATTTTTTTTAAATTTCACAAGATAAAGTATTAGTCACATTGCCTTAAAAAAAAAAAAATATATATATATATATATATATATATATATATATATATATATATATATATATATATATATATATATCCCTGTAAACTAAAGGTAAATTACGCGCCATGGTACATCATTTAACGAACGCGTCGCGTGGTCACGTGATGTCGCAGTCGATTTTCGGCGGCAAATTTGTCGCGTTCGTTTAGCGGCTAAGTCGGTAGATGTGGAGGCTGTTTTAAAAGAGTTTGACACCACGGAATAAGCTTCAAGAAGGTAGGACTACAGTTTAGTTTATAAAGGGTGGCTATTGTTTGAGAATTAGATGTACAATGACCAAAATGATTGGTGATTTTGAAGTGTGTCGTGATGATTATACCGCTGTGGTTTTGCTGCATTGTTGGTTTGCGCGCTCAAATAAGAGTCCTCGGGAATTAAGAGAGGACACAAATATTCTCATAACATCAGAATTTGTGTGAATTTTATAATCTGAGGATGTAGGACTTCAGCATCTCTCATTCTCTGAGCTTCTGTCAGTTTACAGACTCATAACTGCTGCGAAGACTTGCATTTTACTGTTTAATAAAACAGTCAAACATTCTTTTTTGTTTGTAATTTACATTTTATAACATCAATGTTGGGCCTAGACATGTTCTGCTTCCATATATCTTTTTACATAATTCAATTTCTGTTTTAGTCTGAGTTATGGTCTGCTGGACTTCCTCCTGCGGTTTTTCATAAGGAAACTGGTGTGAATCTTTCATGTCACGTTAACTAGTTCACCACGAGGTGGCGCTCATACGCAGAGAGTGAAATTGATACATGCTCTCAAGCATTTACATCTAATTTTGTTTTGGAACACCATGAATATGAACTAAAATGTGCTTTTAACATATCTCTGTATTTTAAAAAATATATTTAGTTGCTACTTGAAGCGTTCGGATGCAAAACCAGCTAAATCCATGTGACGTCTTTCTTTAAAAAATGCATTTTTATCAGGCTCAGATGTAAGTACCGGTACTTCTGATTGGGCTGAGGCTGGTATTTTAGCGAGTTTGAAGAAAAAAGTATTTGATGTACGTATAATATGTGTCGAGAGCATTCACTCAGTATCATTATCTCATTTTTGACCGAGATGGCTTTTAGCTGGTTTTGCATCTTAACTCTTCACTTGTAGTATACTTAAAGGGGTCATCGGGGATGCCCATTTTCCACAAGTTGATATGATTCTTTATGGTTTTAATGAAAAGTCTATAACATGCTTTGGTTAAAATTTTCAATGGTAGTGTAAATAACACCCTTTTTACCTTGCCAAAATCAGCTCTGCAAAAATCATCTTGTTCTGGTCGAGGCTGCCTTAAATGTTAATGAGCTCTGCTCGCCCCACCCCTCTCTCTGTGGAGTGACAAGCCTGTTTACTTTAGCCGCGTTTAGCTGCTAAACTTGCTAACTAGCTCATTATTAGCAAAGGCGATCGCAAATTTCATTAAAAAAAAAAAAAACCCTTATACTCACTTACAGCAGAAGTGAGTATAAGGGTATAAGAGTATAAGCTGGATCACGAATGATTCACGTGAACATAGACGGCTACATGTAGATCGGGAGGCGCATTTCATTCCCAAACTAACGTAATCCACTGCATCTTCAGCTGCTCAGATGTGGGGAGTAAATGACGACCACTATGTTCATTATTACACCCAGCAACAACACCTCAATCGCTCAATCGGAGATATTCTTGTCTAACTTACATCCCTGCTCCGGCATCAAAACAATGGAGGTCGAACTGTTAAAGCTGATTTAGGCGGGTCTGAGGTAAGACGCCTTGTTAGGGATTTGTTAGGTTTTTAACCACAGTTATGGATTACCTCCTTGTTGGTTTAAGTTCATAAATCTTCAGTTGGTTTTGTGCATGTTGTTTTAGTTAAAAGGTGCATTCAGGAGAACGTGAATGAGAATACTTGTTGAAGTGGATTGTGCTAGTTGCATTTTAAAGTGCAGCACTTTACCATCAAAAAAAAAACACAAGGTAAACGTTTGACATTACATTTATTAGCAGTAGCCTGTAAGGGATGGTTCTCAGGGCTTTAGACATGCATGTTATGACAAAGCCTTACTTTGTATCTTCATCTGTGTACATCTTTGTGTCATTTTGGTTTTATGTTTTCTTTTTTCCTAATCTGGTTCTGTACAGTTTTCAGTTTTTTAATTTCATAAAATGCCATTCTGAAATTTTTGCCCTTCAGTGAAGCACTAGACACATGAATACTACATGCATTTGGTATCACAATTTGTTTTTTAACTTGTAATTTTCTATTTTACAACTTAAGAGTATTCCGTATTCCCAAAAATATTTTAAGATTTTTTTTTTTTCCTTAGGATGAAATAAAAAATTAAATTCCTTTAAAATATATAAAACAATCTTATTTACTTACTTAGGGTAATCTCCAACATGTCTTATATTGTTTTAAGACAATTACAGTGTAACACTGGCTACAGGATAATCTAGCAAATAAAGTTCTCTATGGCAGTTAAGATGTATCTCATGCAATTCACATAAAAAAAAGTTGAAATGTTTAATAGGTAAACAGTTCATAAATCATATATATATGTATATATATATATATATATATATATATATATATATATATATATTTATTTATTATTTTAGTTCAAACATCATATGAACTATCTATGGTGTTTTTATGGTCACTGTCAGGTTTTGTGTTAAATGTTTCTTTCAGTAAATACGTTTTGTGTATCCGGTGTCTAAATTATTGCGAGATCATCAGGCAGCCACACCATTTCAAAACAGGGAAACTAATCAATTCAGAAAATTTCAAAGACCTCATAAACTTACTAAACACCTGATAGGCTTCTTGCGTACAGAACACGATCAGTGAAATGAGATTGAGATGATGTCAGTCACATCCTGTGTGCTAATCATTTATTCACACACTGACTAAGACGGGTTTAAACAATGGAACATTTGCAGCTTTAAAAGTCTTTGTTCAGATATTTTTCCACAATAATCAGTGGGAGAAATGTCAAATCCACCAACACCTGAGGGTATAAATGACTAATGGTTTGTGAAGGCTTGGGTTCCAGTTCCCTGACCTTTACAGAGGTTAGAGGTGGGGTGTCAGATCCTCTATGGTGGGTGTGATTGCTCTTCACTTCCTCTTCCTACAGATTTAGCTTAAGGACACTTACGCTGATCTGTTGTGAAATCAGACTTTGTCAGACCATGACAGATTTTAAGGTTTTAAAGTTCACAGTTTAATAGATACAAAAATATAATTCTGGAAGAGAAAAAAATACACGCAACCCTATTTCTAAAGTTACCCATTACCCCATTACGCATTTCCACGATATAAATAACTGACTCGCATCACTTCGTACAAACATTCAAGCCATTACAGTAGGAATCAGTGAATAATGTTTGTGCTTATGGAGCTTCACAGTCTCTTTGAAGATTAAAAACTCTAAAACAATTATTATTGTGAAACAACACTGAATAAAACACGAGTCAGTCAGCAGACCAAAAAAAGTGTCTTAATCCTCATGTTGTTTTGGTCATTTTGAGCTAAAAAGAATGTTATCATGTTAATACATTGGAATAAAACTTAATGACTTTGCTCACACAAGGATTAACCACTTCCCTATATTTTTCCAATTAATTTTTTGGTGATAATTTTTGTACTTTTTTCAGATTTTTCTTCCTACCTTATTACACTTGTGGTGTCCACAAATAATTTTTCATACTGAAAAACTGAGGTGTGTGAGCTCAGATCAATCAGTTCCAGAAACAAACACAAATCCTGTGCTAACTGAAAGAAAACAAGCTGATAAAACGATCAAGGATGATAACATAGCATAATTACAGATTCATACACAATTGTTAAAAGGCCCGTTTTGACCAGAAACACAAGCAATGAGGATTAAAAAAAAAAAATCATTAATTCAGATGATTATTACACGTTGCAAAAAGTGTCACTGATTGTTAAGATGCCCTTCGGCAACACTTCGTAATTGAAGCATCTCACCCAGTGTTAAAAATACAGACCAAATGTGTTGTGACAATAGTTGTGAAATGTCTGTGGAACATTTTCAGAAACCACAGTGTGTGTCAATCTTCAACACTCTTTCTTTACGGTAATGACACTTGATTTGATACTTCGTTGTCCAATGTGATGAAGTGTAAATGTTAAGAAATAATAATGATCCTGACTGATCCAATAAAATATATTCTATCAGTTTCTATCTAAATTTTAAAATCCTAAATGATAAATAATGTCTTAACACTAGTTCTTTTGAAAAGACAATCACACAAGGCTACACACCGAGTTAAACATTACATTCATTAAATACATTTGCAGTCAAACGTTCAGACACATCGTTTCATTCATTTCCTCATGTTAAAACAAAGAAGTTATAAACTCTACAATTACACAAAGTTAAATCTGGGAATGATGCAGCGATCAAAACGTCATACAAATGAAGACATATTATTAATTTATTTTTGTCTTCTACAATTATTCCTAAATTAGTTTAAAAAATGGTCTATTAAAATATAAATTTTTTTTTTGCTTACAAAAAATTATTAATAAATTAGTTTTAAAAAATGTCCATTAAAATATTAATTTATTTTTGTCTACTAAACTGTTTAGGATCAAAAGTTTTTTTCTAAATTATGAGGAAGATGTTGTTGTGTCCAAGTGTTTGTCTGATCACATGACAGAAACACTGCTGAAAATGAAAATATCAATAACAATAACGACGACGTATATCATCTCTCCACATCCTGAAAATGATGTGGACTCATCAAATCACATCAAAAACTGATCCTATCCCACATCAACCCTTGTGTGTTTTCATACTCTTATGACTGATGACTATCTGAACTTTTAAGGGAAGCTCTGTATTGCACATATACAGCAAATAGTGGGAGTATTTACCATATTTACTCACTGTTCCCAGTCTAATTGTGAATTATTTATCAGTGCACATTATTATAAAACACAGCCCCTAAGTCTTTAAACAATAATAAACAGTAACAACATTTCATATGTGACCCTGGACCACAAAATCAGTCCTAAGATTTATGCATCATCTGAAAGCTGAATAAATAAATAAATAAATAAATAAGCTTTCCATTGATGTATGGTCTGTTAGGATAGGACAATATTTGGTCGAGATACAACTGGAATCTGAGGGTGCAGAAAATCAAAATATTGAGAGAATCGCCTTTAAAGTTGTCCAAATGAAGTTCTTAGCAATGCATATTACTAATCAAAAATTAAGTTTGATATATTTACGGTAGGAAATTTACAAAATATCTTCACGGAACATGATCTGTACTTAATATCCTAATGATTTTTGGCATAAAAAGAAAATTGATCATTTTGACCCAAACAGCGTATTTTTGGCTATTGCTACAAATGTATCCGTGCTACTTAAGACTAGTTTTGTGGTCCAGGGTCACATATTATTAAATAGGATGTGGCATCTTCAAGGTAATACTTTCAAAAGAACAAGTTCAGCAGCAGAACACAAGACGTTGTGAGCAGCAGTAACAGTGCAGGAGTGAGACGGTGCGTGTCTGAGCGGCTCATGCTGAGCTCGTATCGGATGACCGTCCTCTTGTAGCCTTTCTCTGATGAAATGCATTCGTACGTCCCTTCGTGAGTCTTGTTCATGCCGTCAATGAGATACAAACAGTGTTGCTCGGAACGAAAACACTCCTTGCGCATCTTACCGTGTTCCCAGTGGTACGTGGCGTGGTGTGACAGCATTTTGCAGGATAGGAAGTGTTTAGAGGATGGCAGGACGTGGACCACTGGTGTCTTGCTACCGATTTCAGTCTTTGATGGTGCCGCTTGAGGTCCATCTGTGGAACAGACAGTCATGTGATGCGTTTGCTATGAAATAAATTCACAAATATGAAAACACTTTACTCTGCTGCTGTCAACCTAGACTCGGACATCTGATTGCAGATGAAGTTGGTCTATTTTAAATATAGGGCCCTATGATTTCCGAGACACGGAAAACGTGGACTAAATCGTGAAATTCAGTCTCTACTTGACAGCATAGAATGTCACAGAATTTGCCAAATTTTGGATGAATAAGTTCAGAAGTGAACATCAACACATAAACAATCTCTAGAACTGCTGTGACAGTCACTTTATGAGCATTTAACAGTTTCTTTTTAGAAAAACTATTGTAATATCATGTAATATCATGTCTTCACAGCAAACTGTCAAAATGAAAGTGTGGTATTTTAAAAGTTTGTTTTAACTTAAAGAAACTGTGACAGAAATATATGACTTAATGTAATGATAGTACTATTACTACTACTAATAAAATGACTATTAAAACATTATGTTTAAGGAATATCTTATTTTACCAGAGTATATTTAACAGAAAAATGTAAATGCATAACACGGTATTTCTGAAAAAATAAATAAATAAAATAATAATATATTTTTTTAATAAAATCAATTAATTATATCAATTCATAAATAAATTATAATTATAAATATGTTTTTGATTATTACATTTAATGAATGAAAATAGAATCCAGAAAATTAATGGAAAACAGAATTCGGTAAAAAATAAAACTAAATTTGCAAGAAAAAAAAAAGTATTTCATATGGCCTCAAAATGTATTTTTTTTTACAGCTTTTAATAAACTGCTGTCAAATTGTGCAAGTTTCATAATTTCAATTAATTAGACATGCTTTTTGATTAATAAAATATAATTTAATTAATTATATCAACTAATAAATAAATTGATATTTTATTTTAATTTATTTATTTTTACAACTTTTAATAAATTGCTGTCAAATTGTGCAAGTTTAATAATTTAAATTAATTACATGTGCTTTTTTATTAATAAAATGTAATTTAATTATTAAAATGGAAAAAACAGAATCCAGAAAAAATTAAATGGGGGAAAAAAAAAACTAAATTTGGGGAAAAAAAAAAAAACGGATTTCAGTACTGTATCATTCAGTACTGAAGTTTAAGTAGAACAAGTTGAATTATAATGAGTTATTTGACTCAATACAGTTTTGTTAGCATGGCCACATCAATAGTGATGTAAGAGTTTTGTGTGCAGCACTATCAAAGTTGCTGCCTATGCACAGCGTCTCAAATCAGTCACATTTCAGTTAGGATATGCCCTAAGAAGACAGCCGCATATGTAGGACAATAGTAAATATTTAAAACCCAAAACTTTTTATTCCAAGTAAGCAGAAGTCATGGTGAGTTTCACACTAGGGCTACATGTTGTGGGGGAAAAACTCTTTTTCTTATTAAAAATTGTGATTGCAATTTAAAAAAAAAAAAAAAAAAAAAAAACATTAAAAGAAATCCAAGTTTGCTGTGTTTTTTGTAGGGCTCCACAATTTGGACACCGTGTGATTATATATCAATATGGCTATTAATAATTGCTTTATAAAAAGTATACAAAATACTTAAAAGAGATGCAGAGATGGCGTTCATGTCTAATGTAGGCCACAGCACCAAATCTGAAACTGTGTAGAAGGTAGTTTGAGTTTGCTTGCAATGGAACTGTGGTGCAGTTTGCACAAACATTTTCAGCCCCACCTTGTTCAGGAAAGAAAATGCCCTCAGATCTGGACCAGAACAAACATCCCCAGTGTGAAAACCACCAATAACACACTCAACAACAGAAACAAAACTTACTAAAGTCGTTGATATCCAGAACTGGTTTTCTGTGGAAAACAGAACATGTTACTGATGAGGCTTTCACACACTATTCATAAATGTATTTTGCTGGGGAATTATGCGGTGTGGGTTTTTTTTCTTTTTTAGTTGTGTGTGTGGGGGTGGGGGATGTTTCAGTGGTAGATTATAAGGAAATGCATAGAAAACTACTAAAGTGGTCGATACAGATACATTTTTTTTTTTTTTTATAAGTGACCTGAGGTTTCAGAATGGTTCAGCCTCATTCATGTGTGCAGCTACCAATGTGCAATCAGCAAGTCAAGCATCACTATTACTAGTGCTCACAATGATTAGCACCGTGTATGAAACTTCAGTGTGCAAGTCATTCAAGTTACTCAAACCAGCATGAAACCACCTCGCAATCACCGAAAACACTCCAGCATCATTTTTTCAACTCTTTCAGCCCATTAAAGAACTACGATGAGCTTTAGTAACGGTGGCTTTGAGCTTTTGGCTAAAAATACGTGTGTGATCAGGAAGGAAGCAGATGTGTGTGCATGTGTGCAATGAGGTCTTACGTTGCTGTGGAGGTGCAAGTTGAACCATCCCAACCGCAGTAGGGGTCTCGAGATAATCTGCACTCTTTATGCCCAGGTCCATACACATGACATGTCCGCAGGTCAATCTGAACAACCTCGTTACTGGAACTCACATACAGACGCTTCTGAGAAGTTAAAGATAGGATCATGAGTTTAACAGCTGATAACATGCTAGATTTGTATGATTCAAAGAATAAAGATCAATCATAGATTCTAAAACAAAATTAAAATCAAAAGAGACACCTAAAGCTATCCAGAAATCTACACTATGCAAAAACCCTATGATGCAAAAACGGTTATGATTACAGACGCGCTGAATAACATTTATATTTTTGCATTTGGCAAATGCTTTTATCCAAAGTGACTTGCTTTGCATTCAAAATACCTTTCATCAGATCATGCATTCCCTGGGAATCAAACCCATGACCTTGGAGTTGCTAGCGGCATGCTCTACTGTTTAAGATTGGTATGATTATGGTACATTCATATGGGGCGTCAGCGTCAATGTCTCTCGTTTACTTGGAATGGAGTGACGTCAAGCGTTACCAAACTGAACTGTGGGTCCGTTGCGTTGTGTCCGGCGTTGCTCGTGGCAGAAATTGAAAACTGTTCAAGCGCCAACGCAGGTGTCAGCCAATTAGATCGCTTTATGCAAATATACTAGTGCAGATGCTAGCCAATTGCGTTCATGCAACACCAGAAGAGTAATGTGATTGGCTGTTGTCACTATGACAGTCGCGTCAGCGCTAAGCTTCAGCTTTTAATGATTTTTAAGGGCGTTTGTAAATGAGATATTGATTTAATACAACAGTTAAATAAACAAGAAGATAATATTAAGTGACTGACATTGTCTGACAGTAACACTATTGCCTGATTTTTGTTTCGTCGTCAAAAATAGTTTAAAACAAGTCAACTCCATTCAAAGTGATTCATGAATGAACGTGCGTTTTTAAACGAATCTGGTGAGTTAACGATTCAATTTCCCATTCATAAAGACAGTCACTTGCTTTACTCCTGAATGAATCAGCCATTTGAACGATTCAAATTAATGATTGAGTGACTTGCCATCACCTACTGGCAGTTTTAGTTTCATTTTAAAAGTATCTTTTCAGTTATTTAAATCATTTAATATTTCTAGATTCAAAATTGTATATTTAAAACATTAATCTCAACATTAATTTATGAATTTGATTGCACTCATGCCACCTCTGAGCCTCATTGTTTTCATTAGAAGTTTTAAAAAGCTAAAAAAAAAAATATGTTTTAAATCTGACATAAAATGATTTTTAAGGGAGTTTGTAAATGAGATATTGATTTAATACAACAGTTAAATAAACAAGAGGATAATATTAAGTGACTTTCATTGTCTGACAGTAACACTATTGCCTGATTTTTCTGTTTCGTCGTCAAAAATAGATTAAAACAAGTCAACTGAGCCGCTGTGTAAAAATACTATTCAAATACTGTTACTGTACAAAATATAATACTATTAAAGTTAGAAAAATACAAAGGTAAAAACAAAATTCCCCTGTAAATCACTTTGAGTCAAATGTCACCTTGTAATGGGAAGGCAAATTTTTGATCCCCGAATTCCATTTTATTTATTTATTTATTTTTATTCCATTTTAAGTGCTCTGGTGTCCTTTTTTTACCATTTCAGTTTTTCTAGACTCCATTTTACTGGTTAAATGAAATTTTAGTACTCAAAAAGCATGTCATACCTCTGAAGCGTCCAGCAGCATGCTGGTGATGTGTGTCCCTCGTGGAAACGGCAGATACTCCGCAATCACAAAAACAGGCTGTTCATCGCGCTCTTCCAACACTTTATGAATCCCTCCATTTTCTGTGAGAAAATATCCCAACAGGACATTAACTAATCTGTCTGCATAAGGAACTACCTACTAAGCATCCTGTCACGTGCACATTGTATAAACCGATCTGCTTGCATGAAGCATTCAAGATACCAGACTAACAGTTTATTCAGATGAAGTCTGTTGTTCCATGCATTAAAATGTATAATTTTCATTTAGCATTCAATGCATTGTGCAACTGTATACAGTACTAAGTCTCTGGCCATAGAAGGTAGCATAATTAGCTACTGTTTGGAACAGCCTTCATGTATATGATGACTACCAATGATACCTACTTAGACAGCTCACTAGGGTTTGAAACTACTAGATTGCGCAACTCTGATAACTCACTACACACCTCAGTTATCATTCAGTTAACATTACACAATATGTGAATCATTACATTTTTATAGTGTTTGCATGGACCTGTCATTTCCTGTTTCGAAATGTGAAACTGATATGAGTATTTGATCTCTGGTTTAAATTAGTGATGCATGATTAATCGTATCGCAATCGCGATGTCAGCCTGTGCGATTATCTGACGGCAAAATGACAGTGAGCAGAGAGAGGTACTGTGCAAGATTTGCAAAATTAAAAGCCTTGTTCACACCTAGTATTAACATAAGTTTTCGTCGATCTGATCACAAGTGGACAATGCTAAGTACAGGTGTAAATAGGGGTGTAAAAGGTATTCAGCTTGTCCACTTTCGACCACATCCTGAGGTGGTCGAAACGCATACGAAAGAGTTGCTGTTGTAGTGTAGACGCGCATGTGGTCGCATGTGTTCGAAAGTCCACCTTCTCTCTGCCTACCTAATACAGTAATACTATCCATTGCGAGACTCACAAGGACGCGCGCTTATCAGATGGGATTCAAACTTTGATGGGACGAAAAGAAAGCAAAACTAAAGCGGCTGCTCTCTGCATTTTCTCTTTTGTCTAATTTTGCGAACGTGTTGAATTAGTCTGAGCTCATGTCTTCCATTGCTCTGAAATATCTGAAAAGGCCCACACATATACATAAATTAAACTTTGTGCAGCGTGTTTGCTAATAACACTAGCAGCAGCAGGGCGTAATTTCCACGGGGGACAGGGGGGACGCGTTTAGAGAGCAGTTCCACAATGTGTGCAAATCAGGCTAAATAACATATCTAGGTTGTTATTTGTAAGTAGCCTATAATAGGTTGTGTAGTTGTCTATAGCACTGTATCATGCTTGGAAAAATTTGGTCTCTATTTGCACTTTGAATATTGAGAGAGTAGCCTAGCCTACTTTGATTATGGCTGCACTTATTGTTTGCACCTAATACAACTATTTTTTTATTTATACTTTGTTTATTTATATTTGTTAAAAGATCTTCAGTTAGGAGGTCAAACGTTCTAGAAGCTCATAATTCTGTCTGAAGAGAATCACATGAAATCATACAGGAGAGACGCCAGTCAGTTGAGTTTGTAATGTATGTAAATGCAGGAATGTGGTCAGAAGTGGACAGAGATGGATTAAAACACCAGGACTGTGTCTCCATTGTCCACTTGTGATCCGATCGACCAAAAACATATCCAGTTTCCTTTTCAAAAGGTTTCACACAGAGTATATGTTACATTCTGCATAAATGTCCGTTTGTTTGGACAAAATGTTTAAAATGTCTTAAAAACCATGTGTGTGTTTTTATTGTTTTATTTAATTTAGCTATACTTTTGAGAAAATAAGTTTACAACAATGCAAATGCTATTTCATTATGTAAAAATTTATTTTGAAACCATTTCTAGTTTTACAAATACACATTTCAGCATTCTCACTAATCTGTGAGTGTGTAATGTCCTTAAAAACCCATCAAGTTGACTCACTATACCACTTATTATAATCGCAAACGCATGCCGCAATATGAAAATTTTCCCAAATTGTGCAGCTCTAGTTTAAGTCAACGTGAAACTGCATTTATAACCCTTTAAACTTTTGTTATGTGAAGTACAGGATGTTTGACGAGAAGAGCTTCATAATAAACGACACGTTTGGACAGTTCAGCAACTTGTTAAATGCTTTGTGATCATTTTCACTGAATTGCATGTTATTATATCAGTTTATATAATTATATATTGTAGAATTATAATGTATGTAGGTGGAGTTTTTATAAATTATTCATAGGAATATTTTGGAAGTTGTACATTCGCATAAAAAGAAATGCATTGGTTGATCAAGATGACTTGGAATCGTTAATTGGTTTTGGTGGTATAAATCCTGTTGAGGCACCAGAAACATTAAGTGGAATCCTGAATTAAACCGAATCATTGAACTCATTACGGTTCCCAGTGACAGATTCACATACCTAGAGACAGAAGCAGAACGGTGTGGCCTCGTACCCAGTCCACCTGGATGTGAGTGTAATGGCGGCGTTGGAATAACATGGGGCCGTTCTCTGGCATCACCCGATCCATCATCTCTGGACGCTCCTTCATAAACCCCAGAACTTCACTGCTTAGAGCAGTACTGTCAGCCACACACTAAAACAACAACAAGCGCTTTGTTAGAACAAATGGGGAAAGATCATTCTAACTACAGAATACAGCTGGTTCTAGATGTTAAAATGTCATTCAGAATCTCATAGAGAACTGAAGTGATGATATGAGTCTTTTCCAAGCTATCAGATGCTGTTTAAGTAGCAATGGAGCATTAAAAGCATTAGTTACGCTTTCTGACAGAAAACCCAGACGGACTAGATTTTTCTGACTAGACATTCCGATTATGAAATGAGTAGTTAATTTGTCCCGCCATAAAACAATAAGTACACAGTCTTGTACCTTTGTCTTTTTGATTACAACATTGACTTGTCTGTGAATCAGATGTTGTAATGTGATTTGTTTAGTCTCAGAATGAATCATTTAGTGAAGTGCCAAAGATAAATATTCTGCAGCTGAAGAAGAGCAGACACTGGGAGACTGTATATATGCTGTTATTTTCATCTTCGTGCCTTATTGTCACATTAGAATAATTAGAGCTGAATGATTATATGCTTTATTTTTTTCACTTATACAAACAATCAACCAGCTATATATTAAAAAAGATATATTGCTTCAGTGAATAATTGTAATTTTTACCGTTCCAGGCCGGTGATTCACGGGAACTTTGTTGGAGTTGAATTCAGAGGAAGTGAAGATAGTGCTGATTCTACTCATGTTATAAACGCACACAGCACTCATGTTCCTGTAAACAGACAAAGAGATTCACAGTTCAGCGCCACAGCTGCGCATTCTCTTTATTTCATCATTGTTCGTGGAACTGTGTCAAATGTCAGATGTTTCCTGGTCTTTTTAAGACTCGATTCAACATTGTCTATTCAGCAGTGATGTCAGCTTTTTACACTGATGTGACGACAAATTTAAAAGACTCAGGATTTTTAACGGACACGTGTTAGAAAGTATCTTTGGTATTTACAGACATTTGTATTAACTATAGAGGCGCCACTAGTTAAACTAGTTAATGTGCTTACAGGGCAATGTACATTAATAAACATGACTGTAAATGTGCTAGAATTAGCCAAAAAGGCTATTTTTCATCTGACAGAATGTTAAAAAGTCACCCTAAAAACAAAAACGGAGCAGTGTTGAGGAAAGTTACTTTTAAAAGTAACAATGCGATTTACAATATTGCATCACTCGCTAAAAAGTAACTAATTGCGTTACTTTGTTACTTTTATGTAAAGTGATGTGTTGCGTCATTTTTATGTTACTTTTTCTCATTTGGCCTGAGCTTGCTTGTTTGTGTTTAATATATAAAGTAGTATTTTGGTGAATGTAAAGGCAATGAATGAGCCTCAGTATGAAAGAAATGTAGATTCACAGTAAAGGGCACAGCTCAAACAAACTGGCATCCTGGATTGCGTAAATGCATGCTGACATTCAGTCTAGAACTCTAGTAACATCATGTTGTACCTACTCCCGATTTCTTTCAACATGGCAACACGAGAACTGGCGTTACTTTTTTGAAAAAGTAACAATAAAAAAGTAATGTGTTACTTGAAAAAGTAATCTTGCATTACTTGTAATCCGTTACCCCCAACACTGTTATGAAATGAAATGAAGCTTTTGTCTTACCAAAAGTTTCTGAAAAGCACATATATTTTGGTGTCGTCGTCCGTTTCTAGTGTGGCCACATCTATCATCTGAGAGAATTCATATCCTCTACCACAGAACAGACGGGCGTAAATCATGGACGTCCAGCTGCTCTGTAGTTGACTCTTAGAACCGCCTCTGTCGTTCTGAAACAGATTGTGAATATACAGTGCATAGGGTGAGAGTCATATGGACCACTTTCATGGTGTTTTTTTTAGAGCCTGAAAACTCCTGTGTGCCTCCAATGTACAGCGTATATAAATAAACCAATAAAAAAATAACTAAATAAAAAAAAAAAAAAAAAAAAAAGCATGAAGATTCTGCTAAACATCTTCTGTTCTTCCACATAAGACAGATTTGTACTGATGTGAGGGGGTTTAAATGTATATTTATAAATATTTGTATTAGAATTTCAGGTTCTGCAAGTGTTTCAGGTTCAGATTTTTCAAATTACACAATGCAATCAAGTAAATTGACACACAGGAACCGGAATCTAGAGCAGGGGCTTTCAAACTGGGGAGCCCAGGGGGGGCCTTGGGAATGTTTAGAGAATGTTTAAAGAAAAAGCAAAAAAAAAAAAACTGTAAAAAATTCTATTATTATTATTGTAATTATAATTATACTATATAGTTTATATACAATTATAATAATTATAAAAGAATTACTACAAAAATATGATTTAATACGAAAAAAATGAACAAAAAGAATGATCCAAAAATTGTTTAAAATAATTTTGTAAAAATGAAAGCAAAGAAATAAATACAAATTACAGTAAAATAAAATATACAATTTTGATTAACCCTTTAACTGTCACTCCCATCTTTGAACACAGACATAAAAATGCACTATCCAGACTTACATTTTTATAATTCATGAATGAAAACATTTTGTAATATGATTTCGATGTACAGTTTCTGTGGTAATGCAATGTCTGATTTTAAAATGCCTTTCAAAGGATGAATTTTGAGATTTTAAGTTTTGAACTGATATATAATTTCTTAAGATATCTAAAGTGTGAAAGGGATAAAGGAAACGAAGAAAGTCTTTTGTGACAAAGGTCAGAACTCATGTTATGATGTAGATTTTTTTTTTTTTTTTTTTACGTTGCACTCCTGACATATATTAATCTATTACTTTTCCTACATAATTTGTAACACAAAAATATATATAGGTGAAATATCTATTTAGGAGTCTTAGACCTTTCCAACGATGTATAGTTTGTCATGATTAGGATTTATTTGTAATATGGTGAAGTAAACTTAGGCGTCCCACAGAGTGGACAGCGACAGTTAAAGGGATAAATAAATACTATATTTTAAAATACATTTTAAATAATTGTTTTAGAAAATAATAATAATCTAGTTTAACAGAAACTAAATATTTTCCGATCAATATTTTAGACCCGCTTGTAATATGAATTTTTCATTTCCCTCACATGATTTGAAAGATTGAAAACCCCTGACTTAGAGCACTACCATACTGTAGATCTATTACGAAGCAAAAAAGCCAATTTATTAATGTCATCTTGTAAGAATCAATATTTACTAGAAAATGTCTTAAATGCATCGTTTTTGAGCTTTGACAACATCTGAACTCCCAGAACCTGCATCTGACATCTGACATCTGTCATCAGCACCTGAGCTTATAATTATAGAAATTTTCCCTTAGCACAAATGTAGCTACGCAGACGTTAAATTGGCCAAGTGCATTTCGTGTCAACTAAAATAGCACTTGTCACATTTAAGGAGGTGAAAGACAAGACTCCAGAGGAAGTTCACACTTATTGTGCTTAGAGATGGACATGCAAAACACAAGAACATCAGGCTGCATTTAGTTCTGCCTACTGACACGGACATCTGACATAATATATAAATGTGCACTGACTAAGAAACCCTAACCTTGAATATAAATAAATTAACTGTAAACTGAAATCATATAAATGGCAGTAACTGTATTAGCTATTGAAAATATATCAACATCAGCCAGTCAGAAAGGACAAACTCTTGCATTGCATCTGCGGTAATTGGTCTGTGCACACATGCGCATAGATGCTGTGTTAAAGGGATAGTCTTATCAAACACGATCATTTTGACATCATTCTCTCTTGGCTTTCTAAACCTGTATGACTTGCATTCTAAGAAACACAGTCCTGTGTTTTTCTTGATCCTGTTGGCTTTTTGAAACTTGTACGTTCCACAGAAGAAACTCAGTTATACAAGTTTGGAATGACACGATGGGGAGTGAATGAGAACTGTTTTTATTTTTGGGTGGAGTATCATTGTCAGATTATTATTATTGTAATTATAATTATACTATACAGTTTATGTGTAATTATAATAATTATAAAAGAGTTAATACAAAAATATGAATTAATACAAAAAGAATGAACAAAAAGAATTATCCAAAAATTGTTTAAAATAATTTAGTAAAAATGAAAGCAAAGAAATAAATACAAATTCTAGTAAAGTAAAATATACAATTTTGATTAACCCTGTCACTCCCTATCTTGAACATAGACATGAAAATGCACTATCCACAGTTCAATTTTTATAATTCATGAAAGAAAACATTTTGTAATATGATTTTGATGTACAATTTCCATGGTAATGCAATGTCTGATTTTAAACGAGTCTTAGACCTTCCCAACGATATATAGTTTGTCGTAATTAGATTAGAATTTATTTGTAATATGGTGAAGTAAACGTAGGCGTCCCACAGAGCAGACGGTGACAGTTAAAGGGTTAAAGTTTGGGTGCATCACTAATTTTGAAACTATTAACAAAATTTGAAACTTTATGTGGGCTGCATTAAAATGCAATCCCAAATTCGCTTCATGTTTAACGATGTGATTTCTGCTCACCATGCAGCTCTGAGAGACTCGTGGAATCCACTGCTCAGGGTCACAGTCTTTACGTTGGTGTTTCTCAGCAAAGAAGGAATAAACTTTGTCCCCGTGTTGGCCTTTTCCAGCAATCAGCTTCAGGTATGTTTGCTCTAAATGTGGCAAAAAAGTATTGATTACAGTCAAAACAGTATGATTTCAGAGAAAAAGTGAAATTCTCACTGTGGCAATGAAACATTTTAGCAGTGAAAGATGTGGCTTCTCACCCGCTTGACTCGACTGAGACCAAATGTTGTCATTTTTGTTGTCCTTGTTGATCCTGTACAATCCCCCCTCAGCCTTGGTAAAGTACAGCATTTTACCTGAAAGATGGAATATAGAAATCAACAGGATGTAGCATGTAATAAAAAGAAATCATTTTAATTTTTCACCATCTTGTGCTCTGATGACACCCTAACGTCACGGAAAGAGTTTTCCCACACACTGTACAAGCGTGTATTTAAGGCCTTTAATACACGACAACCAAGTTCCTGTTTCTAAAACTAATAATAACAATACTGTATTGTACTCGGCTAATAGGGATGTGCCATACTACACATCCTCAAAAATATATTTATAGCTTCTTATTCATCCGACAGGTTTTTTTAGCATAACCGACTGATATTTAACTAAGATAAATAATAAGGTGTGGATTTACTAACAGCTTACATCAACACAAACCTTCTTTTGGCCTTTAAAAAAAAAACTACTCCCACTATTAACTAAAGACACACAGTGAAAAAATAAATGATGAACGCCTGTTTTTGCATCTAGAAGCTTCTGAGGGAGAGTAATTAATCATGAATCATGGAAGATGCATCACTAAAGTTTGCACTAGTCAATTTAATGGTATTTGAGCAAGTATTTTAAGCATCCCACAATCCGTTTTGGAATAACATGGGCGTGATAGTTGCCAGTTTGCTGCTCTTGGCAGATTGCACTGCTCATTATGAAAAAGAGGTCTGTCTGTTTACTTTAATTTGAGCGTTGTTATTAAATCACCCGCAGAAATTTTCACTCCAGTCAGCACTTTTATAGAATTGCCTTCTTATTTGCCCTGTTAGGAAAACAAGTAAACAAGCTGTAAATTTAAAATGCACTGAAAACAGATTAAGCACAAAAGCTATTGTGCACCATACAGCAGGTGATTCAAAGTTTGGCAATGATTGTCCACAGTGTTGGGAAAAGCTACTTTTAAAAGTAATGCATTATAACATTGCATTACTCCCTTAAAAAGTAACTAATTACGTTACTTAGTTACTTTTTATGGAAAATTACGTTACTTAGTTACTTTCGTAATCTGGGAAGGGCTTGTGTTTTGGTTTTTAATATAAAAAGTTATATTTTTAGCAAATGTAAAAGCCCTTTCACACCAGAAAGTTAAAAGTCTCAGGCAGAAGCAGGCCCGGCTCCAGAAATGAGATGAAGTGTGGACCAATTGAAATTCAAGGTGGGGCTGGGGGGGAGTGTCATAGTGTCTCAAAACAGCACAGCCTAGTACACTATATAGATGTTCTTAAGATTATCTTACTAAAGAATCATTTTTAGTATATCAAGTACAAAATTAGTGTGTGAAAATAGAGCACTTTACATCATGGAACTGATGGAACATGGAACTTTTTTTTCACCTGGGGTAGCTGGTGTTACACGGTGTACGGTCATACACTGATTAGATTACTTGACCACCGCTGCACCGTCTTCAATGACGTTTAGCATTATAATTCGTATGTATTTTACATACAAATTGGTTCTATAAAATGTACATTTACTTACGTTTTTCCATACACTAAAACATAGAATATACTGACGTATTTACTGTACAGCATCTAAACGTACAAATACGTATTTTCAGCATTTAAACATACAATACAGACGTATTGACGACACCTAAAAATGAATCCTTATGAATATTAAAATTGCAGTATTAATTTCATTATTGTTGTTTTTAGTTGTCTTATCAGTGGCTTTATGTTTTCAACTGCATTATTAAATTGTTAAAGATTGACATTTCGTTCTGTTCCGTGCGATTTTTGCTGCCAGCTCGTTTTCAAGATACATAATGTTAAACAACATAATGTTACTTTAAACCCTTAAAATAAATAACACTTCTGCACTCGTTTAACCATTCATGTAATATTTATTTTGTTTGCCGTGGTCAATGACGAACCTACTTTGCACAGAGTGCACGTTAATCACGAAATCAAAAGTGAAAGTAAGCAGCGCAAAAAGGGATTTCAATACTCTGCATATTGATAGCGCGAAAACTGTATACAATATCACAATGGTCGGGGTGTAAGTGGTAAGAAAAAAAAAAGGAAAAATTAAAATCTAGCTCAACTGAATATCGCTCCAATTTTGTGGTTGGCTGTTAGGCTATGTAGTGTGGGGCCAGGGTGGGCCAAGATTTTGATTGGGTGGGCCAGGCCCACCCTGGCCCCCCCTGGCCCCCCCTTGGAGCCGGGCCTGTGCGGAAGGAAAAGTAAATTCACATCTGTAGTTCAGCACTCTTCAGCAATAAAAAAAGCAATGAAGCACAAATGTTAATTTATCTAAAGTCTTTTTTGCATATTAGTATGGTTGAACTGGATCATCAAAGGTCAGCAGCTAATAAAATGGGATCAAATAAAGGATATTTGTGTTATTTGACATTTAATCATTGCAGGTTTGCGTCATACTCTGAGTTTGCATTTCTCTGTTTTAATTCATTTTGATGAATACTGAATCGGTTTTCTTGCAAGTGACATGAATTGATGCATGTTCACATTTAATCTAGATCTACAGTAGCATCATGTTTACATGTGTACTTCCAATATTGACTTGTCAGTCAATAAACAGAAAACAAAGTAACTGGTGTTACTTATTTGAAAAAGTAACTTGGATATTTTATTGTAAATTAAAAAGTAATGTGTTACTTTACTAGTTACTTGGAAAAAAATAATCTGATTACTTGCATTACTTGTAATGCATTACCCCTAATGCTGATTGTGCTGCTTTTGATGAATTCAGTTAAGCAGCACTAGTTCTTCATGACCTCTTTAAAGAGGTTTTTAGCGTGCAGACCGTAAGTCAGCACGGATCTGCGCATGGTGCTTTAAAAACACGAGTTGTCAACAAAAAAAAATAAACAAACAAGCAGATAAATCCATCAGTTGTCTTTTAATTATCACTAATCAAATATTCATTTTACCAGTCAACAATAATTTTGAATTCCTATTAGTTAAACAAACAATCAGAAGTTCTTTAAATAAGGGTCAACATGAGTAAGTACAGATCTATATATGGAGATAATCTCTAGGCCATCGGCACACGGAAAGGTCTAGTTCCTCTGTCAGTTCCTCATCAAAACCACTCGATAAGCAAAGACAATGTGCCGAATTTAGACACTTATTGTCAAACACTTTCTGTAAATACTGTAGTTCAACCAAACAATTGACCACTTGAACCTTTTGGAGACTGTAAGACTTTCCAGGGATGGAAGAATGTCCAAGATTTTCAGTTTAGTCTCTTCACACAGCGTCATATAATGTATAGTAAAGTACACAAGTCATATGGACTAGTGTTGAAATATTTTTATGGTGCGTTTAGGTCATTTTTGGAGCTTGGCGGTCATTGTATGCAATAGAGCAGCCTGAACATTTTACTAAACATTTGTGTTCCACATAAGAAAAAGTCGTATAGGTTTGGAATAACGTGGTAACATGATATCAGTCAACTCTCCTGTTAAACATTAACCATCAATTATTATGTACCATGAGCAATAAATGATATCTCATGCAAATACACAAACTGCATGTTGCATCAGTAGAGGCACTGCATTTCAAAACGTCTGCAGTTTCCTGAACCGCTGCTAGAACAAGCATGCAAACCTGTCGTGTTGAAAGTGTTATACTCAACTCTGTTGATTTCTACAACACATGTGGCCGCAAAAACAGCAGCTTAACCAAAAATAGTGCTTTAATAGGTCAAATCACCTGCTGGGAGTCAGAAATAAAACCGAAACATTTCATAAGAATCTGCATTCGGGCAGACGGTGATGGATAGAAGGAGAAAGTTTGAGAAACCAAACCAAGCACAGCCTCCCTAGTTAGTTCTTGGCTCTAATATTAAATCATAATACTCCACTGTGCTCAGCTCTGTGCCAAACAAACGAGTCATCTGTCACAAATCTCTGAGTGGGTGGTCAAAAATGTTTATGGGCTATATGAATGCAGCCCTTCATATATCATCAACGACATCCATTCAACAAGACACTATCATCATTTTTGCTATTTTAATTCGTGAACTAAAACTGCAGCCCAAATGTGTGCAAGCATACATGTACATCAATACAATGCGCAATACTCACCGATAAGTAATGACGGCTCATTAATACCTGGCTCGTAACTTTCTGACGTGAAGTTGATCTGAGAATAGCTGGAGTTCTGGAACAAAACACATGGCTCAATTTCATTTTTTTTTAACTGAGTTTATAATGCATTGTGTAAAAAACAGTACATACCATGTTACAGCACACTGTGTTTCCATCAATTGATCTACAGATAAACAGGAAATTGCTGTCAGCGCTTTCTCTGAGCAGAGAGATCCTGTATGAATGATGCTGGAAAAATCAACAGTTAAACAGCTGTCAGTGAACTTTTAATGGAACACAAGCTATCAGCAACCCTGAAACAACACTGTTTATATCTGTTCAATTATGCATGTAAACACATTGAACCTTAGCCTGCATTGTAACTTAGGTGCGCATATGTGACATCAGACAGGAAAATATCCTTACTGTGAAAGTTTTTAGGAGATATATTGTATATTGATATATATTTTATTATATTAAAATATTACAAGTTATTTATATATATATATATATATATATATATTTATTTTATTTTTTTGCACCCTCAGATTCCAGATATTCAAATAGTTGCATCTCCTGTCCTAACAAATTATACATCAGTGCAATTGAAAGCTTATTTATTCAGCTTCAAAATGATGTATAAATCTCAATTTTAAAAATTTGACCCTTATGAATGATTTTGTGGTCCAGGGTCACATAAAATGTTATTCAACAACTTGCATAAAAATTTACCAGAACTAAAACCTAACCTGAATTTTTACCTTATTTTTGTAAACATGGTTTTCTCATTAGGTTATGTGCATTTAAACTAGTAAAACAGGTTATTTCTATAAACAGCTTGTCTCTGATGATCAGACTACAGTGTAAGCAGTCGGTAAAACTTGATCCTGGGAAATCTGAATATCGAAAGCTGTGCATAAACCCCGTTTGTTCTTTAATACTTACAGAGGTGTCTGAATCTTTGCTTTCATCCTTACAAAGGGTTACATCCACCTAAACGGCAAACATATCATATTACAAACAAAAACATAATGACACTGTGCAAATACAGGATCATGACAGAAGTTATTTTAATAGGAATAACGTGTTTTCTTCAATGTTTCAAAGGTTTTGCATTGGAGAAGTTACAGCACATGAGTTTTTGCATATACTTGCTTAATTATCTTTTCCTGGCAGATGAACTAGAGCAATCAGCTGATGGGAACTGATCAGATGTCATTTACAGTCTGTGTACATACAGTATGACGCTATATGAGGTACCTGATGGGGTTTGCCTTGTGTTGGGATGATAGAATAGAGGGTGTCGTTTCCTCCGACCCATATTACTTTGTTACCAGAAGTGCTGACAAGCTTCACCAAATTAATATTATTGTTTTCAAAAGAAAACCTGGTTATACCTGAAACACACATACGTTTGTAATTAAATGCATCTAGTTTAAGGCAGTTCCTGTATGTTAATACACTATACACACATGCTGCACAAAAATGCAAAAGAAACAGCAGTGAGTATGAGATAAGAGACTTGAGTGGTTTGTGGTTGTTAAGATAGGGTTCTAATAAAATGCGTGAGAAAATTAAGTGACCGTTTGACAAAAGAAGACGTGTTGTTTGAAACGCCTTTGAACGCCTATAAGATGATTCAAACATTTAAAAACTATTTATTTTAGTTTCTCTTGTATATTCCTCTTCTAATTTCAGCTCTACTAAATACTATTAGCGAGTTGTCTGTATTATTGTATATACGTTTTCGTACCATCCTTTACAAAGTTCACCACATTTGGATCTAAACGTAATATTAATATCTAATATTTGTCAACATAACACGATCTAACATAATCCAACGCAATAACCCTGAGAATAAAACAGACGAAATATTTTGAATAAATAGTAGCTTACCGTCATGTTTCACCGTCACTCGAGCATCATAATGTGCTTTTGTCGGACTAACATATGAAATGGATATGAACAGCAGACAAAAACACGTCCAGTCCATGTTAACTCGAGCGTTTCAGACACGCGGATCTTCAGTTATCGCTGTTCATCTGCTACAAGCTTCCCCTGAGACGTTTAATAAAGGCGGGGCGATTTATTTATTTAACTCAACCCTCTTCTTCACTGATGTGCACTTATCATAAAGATAGATGCTTTATTTCCTGAAACCGTGTTAATATTAATTCTACACTTAAGCAAAATAAACGTTACTGATAATAATAAATGTGTGTCAGCTAACCGCCAGTCTGACTGTCTAAATCAGTTTAAACACTCTGGAATATATTAAATTAAATAAATGTACGTTTCAATTTAATAAATTAAGAGTTTTTTAATAAAATAAGTAAAACTGAATTATAGTCGACTACCGTAACGTTTGTTGTCCAGAAGATGTCGCCATCATCAAAACGGACAGAGGTGCGTTGTTAACGTTGTAACGTAAACTAACCGTGTCTGCTTCTTGATATTGTGTTCTTTATGAAAACCGAAACACTCGTCCTCATAAACATGTGGCGCTGAACTGCGCATGCGCGAATGTCAACGTAGTACAATAACACATATATATAATAAATTTTACATTTATTTTGTGATTATGCTTTACAGAGTGTGAATGACGTTATATGTAAATCTCCCAGTTATGAATGCCTTTCCGTGTTGTTGTTCAAAGCATTTAAAAAAAAAAAAAAAAAAAAAAAAAAAAAACACGTGAGGAGAGGAATATACCTACATATTTAATAGCCATAATAGTTTTAAATAACAAGTATATGTGCATAATTTGGTTGATCACAAGGACATAGCCACTATTTATTTATGTTTTTATTTTATTATTATTATTATTATTTATTTATTTATTTATTTATTTATTTTTTAATTATTTATTTTTTATTTATGCAGATGTGTTCAGGTGTGTCCAAAATGTGCAGTGCTGATGTTCTCGGGCACATAGACTGAACACCAGTGTATGCTTCAGAAAGTAATTTGCTTTTGCTGGATTTAAGGATGACCTATTGATATTTGTGCCCCCGTCTTAAATCGCACGGGTATATTTGTAGCAACAGCCAACAATACATTGTATGGATCAAAATGATCAATTTTTCTTTTTTTATGCCAAAAATCATTAGGATATGAAGTAAAGATCATGTTCCATGAAGATATTTTGTAGATTTCCTACTGTAAATGTATCAAAACTTAATTTTTGATTAGTAATATGCATTGCTAAGAACTTCATTTGGACTTATAAGGTGATTTTTTCAATATTTGCATTTTTTTATTATTATTTATTTATTTTCTTGCACTCTTAGATTCCAGAATTTCAAATACTCTGCTAAATATTGTCCTATCCTAACAAACCATACATTAATGGAAAGCTTAAAGGTTCACGTTTGAAGAGTTGTATGAACAGGGCCATCATTGGAGACCCCTGGTCTGCAGTAATACTGTGTTTTTAAATAATGCAAACTATTTAAATCTGCATGGCATGTCTTCAAGTAAATATTTGTGTGCTTTAGTTTAAAATCCAGCCAGTTTATTAAGCACGCTCAGCAGGATGCCACTGCACTGAAGCGGCCAAAATGGACCACTGCCACACAGAGTCGTCCTTCAGCTGGAGAATTAATAGAACGAGCTTGCCATTTCATGCCAGAACTGTAGGAGAAGGAGAAACCTACGGTCTAGTGAGCTTTTATTATTTATGATTGGTCACAAACGACTCAGATTAGCCGTCAGGAAGCATCCAAACCGGGGATGGTGACATGGTCACGTTAGGTAAATGAGAGGAGCTGCACGATGGAGGACGGCCGTGACGAGCAGCCCGTCTGCGTGTCTGTGCTCGTCGTCTTCTGTAAGGGGCTGATCGAGGCGGTTCTGCTCCTCATCTTCACCTGGATGCTGCTGCAGGTCCTCATCAGCAAACACCTGGAAGGTACACGGGTCATTCGCCTTCTGACGAATCTTGTCAACTCATTGACTCTTAAAAATGAATGTTGTTGTGCTGTGAATTAAGGAAGTAATTTTATAAAAGCTTATAATAGAGTTTCAGAGATCTGCTCTGGTCAAGCTCAGACACTCATCTTTATTCATTATGACTTGATTGTTTACATGAGGACACAAGAAAATGTACAGGATGTTCAGAAAGCCAGTCATCTTACACAACAGTGTCATTTTCATATTTGCATCTTCTTTTGATATTTTTGAATTATTAAAGGAGAAGTCCACTTCCAGAACAAAAATCTACAGATAATGTACTCACCCCCTTGTCATCCAAGATGTTCATGCCTTTCTTTCCTCAGTCGATAAGAAATTGTTTCTTGAGGAAAACATTTCAGGAATTATCTCCATATAATGGATTTCAATGGTGCCCCCAAGTTTGAACTTCCAAAATGCAGTTAAAATGCATTTATATATTAAATTTATATGCTTTTTAACCTCAAACGCTCGTCTTGTCTAAGTCTGCGTGAACTGTTTATTTCCGGCCAATACAGTTAGGGTATGTCAAAAAACTCCTATGGCATTTTGTCATTTGTTTCATTTTACAAAGTGAACATGCAAAGTAGATCAAACGGCTTTTACAAAAAAAAAGTAAAAGCGATGTAGGATGATTTTTGACGTTGAAGAAGAAAACATGATGGGAGTTTTTCGACATACCCTAACTGCATTGACCGCATCGAACCGGGAAAAAAACAGTTCACGCAGACTTAGACAAGACAAGCGTTTAGGGGTAAAAAGTATATAAATTGTCAATTTGTTTCGAAAATGACTGATCGTTTTGCTAGATAAGACCCTCCTTCATCGTTTAGAGTCATTTAAAGCTGCATTTAAACTGCATTTTGGAAGTTCAAACTTGGGGGCACCATTGAAATCCATTATATGGAGATAATTCCTGAAATGTTTTCCTCAAGAAACATAATTTCTTATCAACTGAAAGAAAGACGTGAACTTCTTGGATGGCAAGGGTGTGAGTAAATTATCTGTACGTTTTTGTGCTGGAAGTGGACTTTTCCTTTACACTGATTTCTGTAATTTCATCAAATAGGAAACAAAAATGATAACTGTTTTTTGTTGATTAGAGAAATTATACAACAGAACTAACATGGTGCAAATTATGACATTGGGGAAAATTATGAATTGAGAACAAATTAAAATAAATTTATAATAGAACAGAATATATCCTGATAAATTGCAGTTATTCTCTGTTTAGCATCAATCAAAAACAGACTGATGTTCCAGGTTGGATAAAATCAGAAAGGTTATATTTTCAAAAAACTGGATTTCCTGTTTCACTCATAAACACATCACATTATGGAAGTAAACACTTGAGTTGCAAATGCAGCATTTTTTGCCTTCAAATTCTGTGTTTGCTTTTCTGGCAGTAGGTTTAAACCCTTGGTTTTGGTGAGATCAGACTTTTTATGACCCATCTAGAAATTAATGTTGTGTTCAGCAGGAATTTTGTGACTTACTGGAACTCCATGAAAGTGTGTTATACTGTGATAGACCTTCTGTATTTTCACTTCTGTGTCCATAAATGCATCTCTCTGATGAGATTAGTTAACAGAGATGACTGTTCAAATTTGTATGTTTATAAAGTTTGTATGTTTGATTAGATTTTAGTGTCTGCGTGACCCTCAATACAGATCTATTTTTACAGTTTCTTCTGTTATTGCAATGGAAAAGTAGCCTATGGTTAATTTAATAGCAGGACATGCATAACAAGAAGAATGTTTGGGAAAACAACTTTAAGGTTTAAAAGTAATATTACATTTTACTTGGCAAATAAATGCTGTATTTCATCGCTTTGGATAAAACTGCATGCTAAATGCATACCTGTGCCTCGATGAAAATGTGACAACATGCCCCAGCCTGAGATTTATGATAGATATCTCGCTGGAAAAAAGGCTTGTGTTTCAGTTTTGTCAGCATAAACCAATGAAGGTCAGTAAACCCAACATTTGTGACAGTGGAGCGCAAAACTTAAGTATCACTGGTATATTTGTAGCAATAGCCTACAATACACTGTATGGGTCAAAATTATACATTTTTTTCTTATGTCAAAAATCATTAGGATATTAAGTAAAGATCATGTTCCATTAAGATATTTTGTAAATTTCCTACCGTAAATATATCAAAACTTAATTTTTGATTAGTAATATGTATTGCAAGGAACTTCTTTTGGACAACTTTAAAGGCGATTTTTCTCAATATATTGAGGTTTTTTTGCAACCTCAGATTCCTGATTTTAAAATAGTTGTATCACCAAATATTGTTCTATTATAACAAACCATACATCAATAGAAATCTTATTTATTCAGCTTTCAGGTGATGTAATTTAAAAAAATTGACCTTTATGACTGGTTTTGCGGTCCATGGTCACAAATAAATTTGGTATTCCATTGCTTTGGAAAAAACTGCATGCTAAATGCATACATGTGCCCTGCTGAAAATGTGACAACATGCCCCAGCCTGAGATTTATGATAGATATCTTGCTGGAAAAAAGGCTTGTGTTTCGGTTTTGTCATCATAAACCAGTGAAGGTCAGTAAACCCAACATTTGTGACCCTGGAGCGCAAAACTTAAGTATCACTGGTATATTTGTAGTAATAGCCAACCATACATTGTATGGGTCAAAATTATTGATTTTTCTTTTATGCCAAAAATCATTAGGATATTAAGTAAAGATCATGTTCCATGAAGATATTTTGTAAATTTTGTAAAAAAATATATATATATTTTTTAAATATATCAAAACTTAATTTTTGTTTAGTAATATGTATTGCAAGGAACTTCATTTGGACAACTTTAAAGGCGATTTTTTTTCTCAATATTTAGATTTTTTTTTTTTTGGCTGCACCTCAGATTCCAAAATATTTAAATAGTTGTATCTCAGCCAAATATTGTTTTAAACTAACAAATACATGATACATCAATGAAAAGCTTATTTATTCAGCTTTCAGGTGATGTAATTAAAAAAAATTACCTTTATGATTGGTTTTGCGGTCCAGGGTCACAAATAAATTTGGTATTTTGTTGCTTTGGATAAAACTGTGTGCCAAATCCATACAAGTGCCCCGCTGAAAATGTGACAACATGCCCCAACCTGAGATTTATGATAATTATATTGCTGGAAAAAAGGCTCGTCTCTCATTTTGGTCAGCTTAAACCACTAAAGGTGAGTAAACACTTTGAGATTTCAGATGTTTGTTTTAACAGCATTAATTGTTTCTGCCAAAATCTGTTTGCATTATACATTCGTCGATTTGAGAGATTTATTACATTTTGCCAAGTAGATCACGTGGAAACAACGTAACTCTGACGCTTCTATTTATAATCTCGCCGTCTTTAAATGCATTGCTTTACTAATTCGAATCGCCCCGTGCCATCACGCATCAGCGGTGAACCGAATTGATTTCTCCGCTGCGGTGCGCGTGACCGGCGCGCGTTCGCGTCCTGCTGATTTATAGAGTCGTGTCTGTGGACGCGCAGGGACTCGTGAGCCACTGAAGTGAGCTGAGTTTAATGTGTGAGAGCACTCAATAGAGAGCATGACTGCGGATCAGACAGCACTAGTTAGTCAGATTTAGCTTTAGCTGCTGGTTTGAGGAGTCAGCAGTCTCTGAAAACATGCAGCTAGAACTTGAAGGTAAGAAAGATACCTTTGTGCATCTAGTTTAGATGTTGTACTGATTGTTTTGCATGTTATTCTTGCTTGGTTCATTGATGAGGAAGATCTTCTATGTCATGCATTAGATTTTATACTCTGCTACATTATGCTAAGACAAAAGCAGCACCTAAATGCAATTATTTAAAGATCTGTAAGATGTTTAAAATCACTTGTTTTAATGTTCACAAATATGCATGAGAGATTTTACTAAATATACTGCTAGTGCAGTAGACACAGCCGGCGTGTGTTTTCATAGTTGACTGTTATTGATTAGATTAATTGAGTTATATGCATAAACGTCATTATGAGCTGTCACTGTCTGCGGTTTGACATCAGCTCTGGTTCTGATCACTAAAGCCTGTCGCTGATTAGAACCCAGGGCCATTTCCTCTGTGCCCTAATGCGATCAGAAATGATGAGTTGCATTCGGGCAAAAAGAAGTGCAGCAAACCCTCTGTGTGTTTGTCTTTAATAGTTTTTACAGGGAGATTTCTTGGTGCACTACAGCAGAATATTTCATGTTGCTCAACCACATAGGATACTCTAGGAGTGGGCGGCACGACCAAACTGCTATGAGTCAATAATTTCCTTGATTTTTGTGAAATCATGCTGCAGTGAATTTAGACACGTGCCTTCAGCCCTATTATAAATGTGCTCATATTTGACAGAAGCTTTTATCCAGAGCGACTTACATTGCATTGCATTCAAATGCAACAATTTATCATTTCATGCATTCATTTAAACCATGATGTTCACTGGAAAAAATTACTGTGAATTTAACGGTAAAAATGCTACAGTAAAAACCTGTTAAATGGTTAACTGTAAGTTCCCCATACTATTTACAATGAAAAACTGTATTGGACATTGTATGAAATTTTACAGTAGTATACCGATAGTGAATAAGAAAAAAAAAAGTAAATTGACATTCCCAGAATGCCCTGCATTACATTTTTTTTAAATGTTGATGGGGTTTTTTTTTGTTGAAATAATTGTTTCTTCTTAGTTTTTTCTTATCAGATTTGTACATTATGGTATTTGAAAGCTGCTTGTGATGGGTTTTGGTTCATGTGGATTTTTTTTTTTCTTTTTTTTTCTCATCGCCACCTGCTTTTAGTGGTTATCAGTGTATTACAAAAGTACAAAACAGGTTTCAGTATTTCAGTACTTCAATAAGTTTGTAAATTAACAGTATATCAGTTAATGAAATTATGGTATTTAAAATGTAAATTTAAGTTAAAACCATAAAACTTTAAATGTTGCTACCGTATTTTTTACAGTAAAATTCTGCCGTTTTTTTACTGTAAATTTATGGATTTTTTTTTTTTTTACAGTATTGGTGTTGCTTAAAATCCTGGATTTTGTCTTTTTATTGATTATGTGTCTGTTTTGTTTATTTTGTTATTACTAGCTCATCTCCAAATCCTATTGGCGGTTGGCTTGGCCGTTCTCTGTTTCTGCCTGGTGATTGGCTGCATCGTCTGCTGCTGGCATCAGAAGTCCCGCCTCTTGGATGACAAGGAGGCGGGGCTTTCCTTACCACCTCTACCTGCAGATCATGTGACGGTGACTCTTAGCCCCTCCCCTTCCATCAACACTCTGCCAATCAAACAGCAGTACGAAGAGCTGGAAGGAGACGTCCTGGACTATCCTTCATTTAACAGCAGCTCGACACCATCAGAAGATGATCTGTCTTTACCGTCTTATCCTCCGAAGTCTCGTTTTAATCTACGGCGGCTCAGCTCTCCCGCCGTTCCCTACAAACCCTCTAAACCTGTTAGCAGTCGTTCGTCGCTCCCGACCATCCCTAAACTTAGTCTGGTCGGGAAGTCACGCCGGGTGATTGATCGCAAAGGCAATGATAACGGTTCATTATCGGAAGGCAGCAGGCTTAACGCCAACAATGGCCGACATTACGGCTCCGGTTCTCACAAACCCACACCCTCCCTTCACTTCACGCTTCTTTTCTCACCAGCGCAGGGCAAACTCACCGTCACCATTCTGGGTCTCTACCGAGGCTCTAGAAAGCTGAGCGGGACTACGGTGAAGGCTTGTCTGCCTCCGCTCTGCCCCACGCCGCTTCAGGGCGGCCCGACACGCAGACACAGCCTCGGTCCGGAGGCTCCAGCGCAGGTGTTCCAGCTGCAGGTGAGGACGGAAGAGGAGCTCCAGGCCTGCACTCTCAGGCTGACTGTGTCCAGCAGGGATTTCTCAGGTCTGAGGGAGACGGCTGTGGGCGAACTCGAACTGGCATGTGCCGAAATCCACTGGGAACCCGATTGCACCGCCACCTTCAATAGACAACTCAACCCTGCGAGGAGGAGGCTCAGGAAGGTATTGGAGGAGATTATGCATCGAGATTGTGGTTATAGAGAGAAACTGGGCATCATACACTGAACAAATGAAGGCTTTCCCCCAGGATTTTCCCTAGATTTACAGTCTGGACTTAAAGGTGCTTTAAAAGGTTCTTCACAGCGATGCCATTTTGGTTCCACAAAGAAGCATTCAGTCAAAGGTTCTTTAAAGAACCATCACTTTCTTGCCTTTTTATAGTCTGAAGAACCTTCTGTTGCCACAAAGAACCTTTTGTGAAACAGAATGGTTCTTCAGATGTTAAAGGTTCTTTATGGAACTGTTTAGACAAAAAGGTTCTTCTGTGGCATTGTGAAGCACCTTTATTTTTAAGAGAACAGTTGCCAAAATTCAGAGCTACTCTGCAGATTTAAGTGGCTTTGACTCTGACTCTTATGGAAGCCAGTTTCTGCCATAAAAAAAAAAAAAATTAATTGCAATTTTTATCTCACAATTCTGTATTGCATGATACAAATTCAGAATTCTTACTTTTTTCTCAGAATTGCATGATTAAAAAAAAGCATCAATTACAAAAGTTTATATCTCGCAGAAAAAACTTGAAGTTTGTATCTTGCAGTTCTGACTATAACTCACAATTATGATTATATATCCTGCAATTCTGAGAAAAAAGTCAGAATTCCAAGATGTGAACTCAGTTGCAGAGAAAAAGTCAGAATTGTTAGATTTAAAATCTCTCAATTTACTTTTTATTTTTAATTCAGTGGTGGAAACGTCAATCATGTGGTTTATTCCATCCCTGAGGAACACACACTAACACGCTTCTGCAGTCGAAAACAATACACTAACGCAGAAATGTGCATCTTGTTGCAAGGAGATGCACAACAACTTGATGAAATCATAATCTGAAGCTTAAAAAATCAGTTTGTGCAAATAATGTATTATGCGATTTTTTGCAAAATCTGACAGCTTTGCCTAAAGTCTGCAAACTGACTCTGACCTTTGACAGCTGCCATTGATGTATCCAGACTGCAACTAGGCAAAAGTTATATAGTGTATTTCCTCAGAAAGACATATACTGTATAGTAGTTCTGTCCCAATCACATCATTGGTCCAGAACCCTCTTTTACATAGCTATACATCCACGGCTGTGATTTCAGTATGACTCAACTGGTTAAGGAGAGCCAAAAGTGTTATTTGACCTCATAGTTTGATGCCGTTTTGCAGTAAGGTGAGTCGAGAGGATGATGCATAGGAGAGCTTCCACTGAGAGCCACATGAAATATGATGTCAGGAGAGTACAGTACAGTAATGAAAGACACCTTCATCCAAATGAACCGCACTGAAGGTGTGCATTTTATCAGTTCACGCATTCCCTGGGAATCAAACCCATAATAGCTAGTCACGCTCTGCTGTTTGAGCTACAGGAACACTGGTAATAACTGAGCTTTGCAGTTGTGAGATCTGAAACGGTTTCTGTCTGCTGTCATCAGAAAACAAACGCCACAGCAGCGGGATTGCACGACTGCGTGACTAGCGTGCCAACAAGCGGTGCGTTAGCGTGGCTTGGAGCCAGAGCACTGCATTCTGCAGAGAGGTGGACACGAGCCGGTGCAGATCAGTAACGCAGCAGAGATGCATCACAGAGCAGAGGAGGAAACAGAGCGAGAGAAGAGGAGGAGCTAGAACAACTGTGAATGTGGGCCTGACAAGAAACTACAATAGTTTGAAGGGTAGTTTAAAGTCTTAGTCTAGACTAAGAGATAGATAGATAGATAGATAGATAGATAGATAGATATATATATATATATATATATATATATATATATATATATATATATACAGATAATCAGATAGATATTCACATAGACAGTTAGATATTTAGCTATATATATATATATATATATATATATATATATATATATATATACAGATAATCAGATAGATATTCACATAGACAGTTAGATATTTAGCTATATATATATATATATATATATATATATATACATGCAGATAATCAGATAGATATTCCGGTGGATATTCAGATAAAGCAATATTCAGATAATCAGATTGATATATATTCAGATAAACAGAGATATTCAGATAATAAGATAGATATTCAGATAGAGAATTAGATATTCAAATAGATATTCAGTTATATTCAGACCGATAGATAGTCAGATAAAGCAATATTCAGATAATCAGACTGATATATATTCAGATAGGTAGATAGATAGATAGATATTCAGGTAATCTGATAGATATTCAGATAGATATAGTTGGATAGTCATATTCAGATATATATATTCAGATAAACTGAGATATTCCGATAAATGGATAGATATTCAGATAGATAGATAATCAGATAGATAGATATACATTCAGATAATCAGATATATAAATATTCAGATATATAGATATTCAGATAGGTAGGTAGATATTCATATAATCAGTTAGATATTCAGATAATCAGATATATAGATAGTCAGATATTCAGATAAAGCAATATTCAGATAATCAGACTGATATATATTCAGATAGATATTCAGGTAATCTGATAGATATATTTAGATAATCATATTCCGATATATATATATATATATATATTCAGATAAACCGATAGATATTCAGATATATAGATATTCAGATAGGTAGACAGATAGATATTCAAATAATCAGATAGGTATTCAGATTGATAGATATTCAGATAAATGTTTAGATATTCAGATGGATTAGACAGATATTGACATATATAGAGAGTGAGAAGGAGATAGTTATTGGTCTGAATTTGGTGGATGTAGCTTTAAAACTCTTGGAATTTGATTGAAGGTTTCGCTTTTCTGAAGTTTTATCAGCATAATGAATAGTCGTTACGTAACAAATGCGTCTCATGCCAGAAGAAGCTGGGTTTGATTCAGCGTGGGCTCAGAGTCGCACTGAAAACGCTTGAGTGCGTTTGATGCAAATGTTCAGATGTAACGCTCCAGTGAGTTTGACTTCCTCTGAGCGTCTAATACAATTACGAGGAGATGTTATTTGAGGAAAGTGCCAGACATTCATGATCTGGAACGATCCGTGTCTAGACTTGCGGGAAACACGCCTCACATCTGCTCCAGATGTAGTACAAATCCTGTAGTAGTAATTATAATTCTTCATTTGTGTCCGTTCAGAGTCAGAGTTCCCAGGATGCAGTGGGGGACGTCGGGGCTTCTGCTTGTCCGGTGCGGTTTCTGGGTCAGATCTTGATTCTCCTGCAGTATCAGACGCTGGCGCATCGCATGAAGGTGATGGTGAGGAAAGCTGAGAACCTGCCCAAACTCACCCGGATGCCTGGCACTCCAGGTCGGTCGGTCTTGAATGAATGTGTTCCTTGCATTTTCTCATTTCTAAGTTACTTTGAATAAAAGCATATAACAAATAAATATACTTTTCCCGTATACATATCAGACTGTGTTGGATACAGTGTTGGGGAAAGTTACTTTTAAAAGCAATGCATTACAATGTTGCATTATTCCCTAAAAAAAAGTAACTAATTGTAATAGTTACTTTCTATGGAAAGTAATGCAAAATGGTTCATATTCAGACTAACTCAGTCAGTCGTGGTGAATTCAGAGCGGCCGTTTATTTGTTCAGATCACTATGTCGTCATGAATCTGCGTCAAGACGGTAAAGTCATCAGCACTAAAGAGACGAAGGGAGCCAGTGGAGCGAACGCGGTTTGGAACGCACCCTTTCTGTTTGATCTGCCGGCCGGTGACATCAGCCAACTACCGCTGCTCCTGGAGCTCGTCGTGATGCAGGTCAGAAGAAATTTACAATTCATCTGCTGTAATACCACACATAATAATCTCACACTTAGTATTTTACAGTACTGACATCTCTCTGCCTTTGATTGACAGGGAAGGCTGTACACAAAGAGTTGCGTTCTGGGTCGCGTTCTGATTGGCTACGGAGGTTTAGAGGCGGGAATCCAGCACTGGAGTGAGATGTGCAGCAGGGCGCAGGTTGAGACGGCATACTGGCATGAACTCCAGCCAAACACCTTATAGGCCAGCAAAGCTTGATTGACATGCTCCCTAACCAATCACATCGCTCCGTGTTACACTTCTCATTTCTTTATGGATTTTTGGGATGGAACTAACAGTGGAGGACTTGAGGAAAGTTGATGTTGAATTGTCATTGTGGCTCGTTAGCTAAAACATCAGATGCTGCTTTTGCACTTTTGAACTGATCAGTGTTGTTGCTATTAACTAAAACACGATTTTAGTAATTGAAATAAAGCTATAATAAAATAAACATTGGATGAGAAACCTAAACTTAAACTTTTATTAAATTAAAAAAGACTAAAATGTTACTAAAACAGAAAAATAATGTTAATAAAAAGCACATAATAAAATCTTAAAGTAGAATAAACCAATATAAAAATAAAAGTAAATTCATAAATATAAATAAATTTACATAAATAATACTAAAATAACACTGAAGGTTTGCTGCTGTAACTGTTATGGTTATAGTGATATTAATGTTCTCAGTCATTCTGAATGGAAATTAGATTCATACTGGGACAGTCATATGATTTTGTGGTATTTGAGTCATTTGTGCTGCTTGTAATTTTGGTCCTGCTGTTGTGTTTGTTTCACTAGTTTATGTCTTTATTCCTTATGTTATAATACACATCAAATGAAGATGATCATTTGAAAGACGAGCCAAATTGACCTCACGTAAGCTAAACTAAACCAACACATTTTATTGCTTGTTTCACATGTTGATCCGGTCAAACTCGAGGTCTGCAGTGATGAACCGAATAGTAATGATGTGGTTAGGAAGAATTATGAATTTCCACAAAATCCAATGGGTTTGCAAATCTAGCTATTTTTAAACCCCAAATTCTAAAGGTGGAAGTGGAAACAAAACCCACAGACTGTATTTTAATGCAGTTTCATGCAGCAGAATGGTTTTAGTATGCAGCTGAAATGTGTCTGTCTTTTTCATTATTTGTTTTTCTGCACTGAATCATTATTTCAATGTTCACATGAAAAAGTTCAGGATTTTCATGTGAATTCAAATTAAAGGAGGAGTCCACTTCCAAAACAAAGATTCACAGATAATGTACTCACCCCCTTGTCATCCAAGATGTTCATGTCTTTCTTTCTTCAGTTGTAAAGAAATTATGTTTTTTGAGGAAAACATTTCAGGATTTTTCTCCATGTAATGGACTGATATGGTGCCCCGATTTTGAACTTCCAAAATGCAGTTTAAATGCGGCTTCAAACAATCCCAAATGTGGTTGTAAATGATCTCTTATCTAGTGAAACAATCGGTTATTTTAATTAAAAATAATACAATTTATATACTTTGTAATCTCAAATGCTCGTCTTGCCTTTCTCTCCCTGAACTCTGTGTATTTTGGCTCAAGACAGTTAGGGTATGTCGAAAAACTCCAATCGTATTTTCTCCCTCAACTTCAAAAATCATTTCAAAATCATCCTACATCGTTGCAGAAGTACGGACACAGTGTTTACAAAGACATGCAAAGAAGATCAAACACCCTTAACAAAAAAGGTAAAACAGTGATATAGGACGATTTTGAAGTTGAGGGAGAACATGAGTTTTTTCAACAAAAACAGTCCAGGCAGAGTAAGACAAGACGAGCGTTTGGCATTAAAAAGGATACAAATTGTATTATTTTTATGAAAATAACCGATCGTTTCACTAGATAAGACCCTTCTTCCTCATCTGGAATCATTTACAACCGCATTTGGGATCGTTTGAAGCTGCATTTAAACTGCATTTTGGAAGTTCAAACTCGAGGCACCATATCAGTCCATTATATGGAGAAAAATCCTGAAATGTTTTAATCAAAAAACATAATTTCTTTACGACTGAAGAAAGAAAGACATGAACATCTTGGATGACAAGGGGATGAGTACATTATATGTGAATCTTTGTTTGGAAGTGGACTTCTCCTTTAACGCACGCTAATACAGTGATTCAATATATGTTAATTTAATGTTGCTGAGGTTCAAAATGAATATGCTAAAATGATAAAATAGGTAACTTATCATTACCTTACAATCAGTACTGTGGTGTTTTTTGTTTGTTTGTTTGTTTTAAATGATAATGATAACTGCACTGATGTGGGACCAAAGTTTTCTTTTCACAGGATGATGAAACAGTGTTTTATTTTAAACGTTAGCTCTGAGCTCAGCGCTGCCTTCTGGAGGCTGGAGAAATTACATCTCTAAATGCACCATGTAATTTTGGTTTTACTTTTGAAAAGCACTGGATATCCTCTCAACTTCAGGCTGTTTTTCAGTGTGTTCATCTAAACTTGGGTCAACATCATTTTAAATTCATTGCAAGTGCTGCCTGTTTATTTTGTTGGAAATCTTGTACAGTGGAAAAAAATTACTGGATGCACCTTAAACTTGCTGATAAAAATAGCATCTGTTTGTTAACACTGTTTCGTTTAAAGCATGTCTGTGTTGCACTCTAGTGACTGTGCAAAGACATTTGTTAAAATACTGCTTTGCAGCTGCATTTTGCACAAAGCTTGTGGCTTTGGTGTAAATGCTGCATCAGTGGTGCATAAAACATTGTGTCAATCGGTGATGCTGTTTAAAGGAATAGTTCACTCAAAAATTAAAATGTTGATTTCCTCACCCTCAGGCCATCCAAGATTAGGATGAGTTTGTTTCTTCATCTGATTTGGAGAAATGTGTCATTCCATCACTTGCTCGCCAATGGATGTGAATGGGTGCCGTCAGAATGAGAGTCCAAACAGCTGATAATAACATCACAATAATCCACAAGTAATCCACACCACTCCAGTCCAGCCAGCTGTTTTGGCTTGTAAACGGTGCTTGATCTGTGTAGATTTCTCTCCTGATTCATATCAGACCACTTTTTCATCGGAGGAAGCGTTATTATGCATTATGGACTATGGTAATTTAGTTAAAAATGTCTTAATGATGCATTTGTTGGAGCTTTTGTCTTGTCAAGATGTTAACTGATGGACTGGAGTGGTGTGGATTATTGTGATGTTTTTATCAGCTGTTTGGACTCTCATTCTGACGGCACCCATTCACATCCACTGGTGACCAAGTGATGGAATGACGCATTTCAAAGAAAATCTGGTGAAGAAACAAACTCATCCTAATCCTAATCTTGGATGTCCTGATTTAAATTCAGTAATTTCAAAGAATCATTTCAAGTGTGTAATCTATTGTTTTCTGATTATGGTTCCTGTGCAAATACAGTATTGCATCTCTGTGACTCATTTAAAGGAAGTGAGCAAAAAATACACCTGTTTACCTACAAAAAATCAGCTGCTTGTTAAATGCTCTGATATTTATAAAAGTATGAATATAAGAGGCTCTTAGTCTCAATTTCTTCATCTCTCTGTGTCCATGTGTGAGTAAATTCACTTTTCAGTGCCGGTCTGTGATCTCGTGCGTTCATTCCAGTGGTTTAATCTCTCTGTGTCTCATCAGTGACTCAGTCTTTCTTCATCAGTTCAGAGTATTGATCATACATGCAGATCGATTGATGTGGTCGCTGCTCGTGTCTCATCCTTCCTGTGCGCCGGACACACGTGGCTCCGATCCGCCCGACGCCGCCTCAGTGCGGTCGGAGGTCAAGAGGTCGCACGAGTTAAAGAAGTGTGTTCTGACAGTCACGCTCACAATAAACCAACTAAACATGCTGGAGTCACTGATGGAGTCATGATTGTTAGTGCAGTGACGTTACATCTGGAGCCACACAGGTACTTTTTAGTGTTTTTATTTTTGTTGTTATAACAGCAGACTTCTGTCTGTGGTTGGTGGTTAGTTTAGTATGTTGCACAACGAGAGGAAAACACACATATAACCACGTATAGATATTTGATTTAGAAATTCAACAGTGCTGTTTGTCACACTTGTCTGAGGTTTGCGACTTCGTGGTTTGAGTTTTTTGTGAACATTTGTTTCAGGATCACATTACGCACATTATTTTTATTTCCACCCTAAAGCTTAAATGAAGGCAAAATATCCCATTATTCAGATCAAAACCAAACTATGCGTTTAAACCTATTACTTGGGGTCAGTAGGAGTTTTAAAATGTTTTGAAAGAAGTCTCTTCTGCCCACCAAGGCTGCATTTATTTGATCAAAAAATACCGTAAAAATGTGAAATATTATTATAATGTAAAATAGCTGTTTTCTATGTGAATATCTGTTCAAATGTAATTTATTTCTGTGATCAAAGCTGAATTGTCAGCATCATTACTTTGATCAAAAATACAGTGCAAATGTGAAATATTATTATACTTTCAAATAGCTGTTTTCTATATGAATATCTGTTGAAATGTAATTTATTTTTGTAATCAAAGCTGAAATTTTAGCTTAATTACTCCAGTCTTCAGTGTCCCATTATCCCTCAGAAATCATTCTAATATCCTGATTTGCTGCATTTATTTGTTAAAAAATACAGTAAAAATTTGAAATATTATTGTAATGTAAAATAGTTGTTTTCTATGTGAATATATTTTAAAATGTAATTTATTCCAGTGATCAAAGCTGAATTTTCAGCATCATTACTCCAGTCTTCAGTGTCACATGATCCTTCAGAAATCATTCTAATATGTGGATTTGCTGCATTTATTTGATCATAAATGCAGTAAAAATGTGAAATATTATTATAATGCAGAATAACTGTTTTCTATATGTATTTCTGTTAAAATGTGATTTATTCCTGTGATCAAAGCTGATTTTTTAGCATCATTACTCCAGTCTTCAATGTCACATGATCCTTCAGAAATCATTCTAATAACATTTCTGATTATTATCAATGTTGAAAACAGTTGTGCTGCACAGTATTTTTGTGGAAACTGTGATACATTTAATTTTTCAGGATTCACAGAGGAATAGAAAGTTCAAAAGAACAGCATTTATTTGAAATGGAAATATTTTGTAACATTATAAATGTTTTTACAATCACTTTTAAACAATTCAATGCATCCTTGATTAATAAAAATATTAATTTCTTTAAAAAAAATCACAGTGACCCTAAACTTTTGAGCTGTAACGCACATAATGTGCAACATGATTATGAATGCTCACAGTGCATGTGTGTTTATTATCATTTCAGACGGTGTTTCGAGGCTGTCAGTGATGTTTAAAGCGGATCATGGCGCTTCTGTCGCTGCTGTAATGGATGAACATCACTGACAAACATCATCAGCTGTAATGGACAGAAGCTCCTGCCATCAGAAACACCGCGAGTAATTCACCGTCTGCCTGTATGTCACATTATCAGGAAAATGTGAGTATGAATTCAGGTGCTTTTGTGTTGGGATATTCCTCATCTATAATACTTGAGCTCATTAAAAGTCCCTTTAGGTCATTTGAGCTGTTTGTTAACTCAGCCATCACCAGTGTTGGGGAAAGTTACTTTTAAAAGTAATGCATTACAATTTTGCGTTACTCCCTGAAAAAGTAAGTGATTGCGTTACTTTTTATGGAAAGTAATGTGTTACGTTACTTTCAGTGTTGGGGGTAACGCATTACAAGTAACTCGAGTTATGTAATAATATTACTTTTTTCAAGTAACTAGTAAAGTAACGCATTACTTTTGAATTTCTATAAAAATATGAGTTACTTTTTCAAATAAGTAACGCCAGTTACTTTTTTCCCTATGTATTGATTGACGAGTCTTCTGTCGGGAAATTGGGAGTAAACATGATGTTACTGTATTCTAGACTAAATGTGAACATGCATTAATTCATCTCATTCACAAAAAACAGATTCAGTATTCCTCAAAATGAATAAAAACAGTGAAATGCAAACTCAGAATATGACACAACCCTGCAATAATTAAATATTTTAAATAAAACAAATATCCTTTATGTATTTAATCTCATTTTATTAACCAGTGTCTTTGCTGTTGACCTTCGATGATGCAGTTCAACCATACTAATAAGCAAAAATTACTTTAGATAAACTAACATTTGTGCAATCTTTTTTTTTTATAGCTGAAGAGTGATCTCCTGCATAAATGTACTTTTCTTTCAGCCTGAGGTGAATTCATTTCACTTTTGGTGTAAAATGTCTTTTACATTAGAATTGTTTTATATTGAAATCAAAGAAGCAAACCCTGCCCTGATTTAAAAAGTAACGCAAAAGTAACGTAACACATTACTCTCCATAAAAAGTAACTAAGTAACGTAATTACTTACTTTTCAGGGAGTAACGCAAAATTGTAGTGCATTACTTTTAAAAGTAACTTTCCCCAACACTGGTTACTTTTGCGTTACTTTTTAAATCAGGGCAGGGTTTGCTTCTTTGATTTCAATATAAAACAATTCTAATGTAAAAGCCCTTTTACACCAAAAGTGAAATGAATTCACCTGCAAAGTACATTTATGCAGGAGATCACTCTTCAGCTATAAAAAAAAAAAAAATGATTGCACAAATGTTAGTAATTTTTGCTTATTATTATGGTTGAACTGCATCACTGAAGGTCAACAGCAAAGACACTGGTTAATAAAATGGGATTAAATACATAAAGGATATTTGTTTTATTTAAAATATTTAATTATTGCAGGGTTGTGTCCTATTCTGAGTTTGCATTTCACTGTTTTTATTCATTTTGAGGAATACTGAATCTGTTTTTTGTGAGTGAGATGAATTAATGCATGTTCACATTTAGTCTAGACCTACAGTAACATCATGTTTACTCTCAACTTCCCGACAGGAGACTTGTCAATCAATAAATGTGGAAAAAAGTAACTCAGATATTTTCTTAGAAATTCAAAAGTAATGTGTTACTTTACTAGTTACTTGGAAAAAAAGTAATATTATTTTGTTATTCGCGTTCCTCATAATGCGTTACCCCCAACACTGACCATCACTAGTACTAGTGCTATTAGTCACGTGCTGTGTTTTGCATAATTTAAAACGTGATTTAAAAACCATAAGTTAAACCAGTCGTGAAATCAGCTGTTTGATCACGTCTCATCACCTTGTTCACATCATGGAAACTGTGTGGATATCAGTCCTCTGGTTTTGAGCTGAGTTAGTTGTGGTTTTGTTTCCTCTTCCAGTTTTGTCATGTAGAAGTAATTTTTCTCAGTTCTTGTCTTTTCCTCGAATTGTGGTTCTGATTTTGGTTGTCATTGTGTCTCAGTAAGTGCTGACGTCTTTCTCAGGCTGAGTGAATGAACTTGTAATGAGACGTGTTTGGTGTGTTTTCTTTGAAGAGCTGCTGCTGCTGTATAATGATGATTAATGAACTCATGTTACCTTTCACATCCTACCCTCTGATCTGTCAATCATCAGACTCCTGTCTGTGGGGGCGGAGTCTCGGCAGGCCTGATCAAAGCTCATTGGATCGGAGGAGACGTGAGCGGCGGAAGAAGGGAGGAGCAAACACAGGTATGAAGTCGCTTCACAGCTGGTGTTTATTTACATCCTCCTACTGCGATCTGTTTACAAGCGACTGTAGCACGAAAACTTACAAAGTGTTTTGATTTACGTGGATTCCTGCATTAGTTTGTCAGGATTTGAGCTGCTGTCACAACAAACAAAGTGTGCTTCCATGGGTTCACGTGATTTTTCCCTCTTCCTCTTGTCTATGTATTTATTTATTGGTCAGTTAGTTGTTGTAGTTTTTATTTATTATTTATTTATTATTTTTATTTTATTTTATTTATTTTTTTATTTTTTATATATTTTTAATTAGAATTATTTAATTATTTTAATTTGCCAGAAGACAAAACATACTGGGAAAAAAAAAAATCAGTTTGAGACATTTAGTCACAAAAATGAGCCAGGGGAAAATAAATAAATAAATAAATAAATAAATAAATAAATAAATAAATATTAATAGCGTGTAAGACAATAATAATAATAATAATAACAAAAACAGTATTACCTCAGCCATTACAAAATGTCTGCTTAAGAAAATCAGTTTGTTCTGAAGAGTCTTACCAGGATTTTCCATTGCTTATTTAATTAGTAGAGTAAATCTTATTATGTGTAGATGTTTTATGAAGTGCATTAAGTATTTGACAGTGTTTTTCCTCTTTTATCCCGAGCTGATGTTATCCTGGACCTACTGTACAAATGAGTGATCAAGTTATAAAACACTGATGACCTGGAAAAGATTGAAGAAATGATGGTAAAATACCAGTTTGTGTGCAGGTGAGAAAACTGAGTGTCCTCTCACTGTTATTATTCCTAATCATCTTACGACCAATATTATTTCTTTAAAAAATAATAATAATAAATAAATGAATACATTTATTTTATTTATTTTTAAATTAATTCATTATTTTTTTATTTAGTTTTTTATATTTATTTATGCATTTTATTTTTAGTTTATTTTATATTTTATTTTATTTTAGTGAATAATTTTTTTCAGGTTCACTCTCTTGATTGTTAGTCAATCTTTCAGCTTTATTCAAAAATACTCTGTAATAAATATATTACAGAGTTCAGTAATGATCGTGACAGACCGTCAGCATATGATTATGGTCATATACATCACATTACCGCTTTCACTTCCTTTTTCAAGGCCTCACATAAACATAAACACACATGATTAACACACCATTTGGGTTTACCCACAATCCACCTGAGTTTAGCAAAACAAGACTGATAGATCTTCCACTGCACCAGTTTATGCATGTAAAGATGTGCATGTTTGCATTCACAAAGGAACTAAAATGACCGATGCAGATGTTATAGCGCCTCCTACTGTATTGATGATACAGCATGTGATTGAGCTTTTGAGCAGACTGCTTTCCATTGATATTGTTAATATTTCCTAATATTCCATTTTTATTGTTTAACATTTTGAAGCTGACAGCTCCTAAAAGTCCTGAAAGTGTCCACCTGTATCGTAAATACTGAGTTTTTGGATTTAAAAATAGTTTTTTACAGGTTTTTAGAGGTCTAAAATATTTGTAAGATTTCACAGGTGAAGCTGAACATGTGACGTTTTCAGACGCGCATCTGTTCACATTTATCCATCCGCTTTACAGATGATTTCAACAGATTCTCACCCGTTTGTGCTCATAAACGTGGCTTGTTAAAGACTGCGGCTTCGTTTGTAGCTTGTGGTCCGATTTGTTTGCTATCCATCTGCATTCCTCCATTTCCATTAACTCAATGAACTCACACTGAGAGCCAGAGCGGTTTGTGAACCATAGTTTTTTTGGAGGCATTATTTAATGTTCAGCACTGAGAAAAATGAATAATTAAATCTACAGCTTGTATGCAATGTAAGTTGCTTTGGATAGAGCAGCTTATGTGTATCCAGTTGGATTTTTTATTTGCTTTCCAGCAGGTGAAAATGCTGCATCTGATCACTTAGTAAAGTAAAGTGACAAGACATGATTTAAGGAATCATTCATGTCTGGAGCACAAATATTTAGCATTGATATGTAGGGTTTAATGCTAAAGGTCTAATTAATACATGCATTAGAGAACAGAGCATTGTTTAACTCTATAAATGAATTAATTCTGCATTTAATTCTGTAAGATCACAGACCGCTGCCGATGAGTTCATTCTGTCCCGCTGTGACTTTAACACACACATATCCAGTAACGTCTCTGTAAATTCTTCAGAAGTACATTTGTGGCCCTGTAAAGCGTTTTTATAGGTGTTTAATGAATTTTGAGTGAATTTTTGTGTTTAACTCCCTCCAGACTGAGACTCGACTCTTAAATCACAGACTTAAAAGATTAGAAGAATCTTCTGTCTTCAGCTCAGATATATGCAAATAGTGTTCAAAAAGTTGAAAAAAAACATTATTTAATAATTTATTTAGCATTTCACATTCAACAAACTCAGATTCTAACAAGCTGTAATCTTTAAAAAATGTTCAAAACACTGATATCTGAAGATGATTAATGCTGGTTGAATGCTGATTTCTCTGGGGGTTTTTTTTCTTTTTCTTTTTTTTTTCTTCCTTGTTTTAAGCAAAAACATGTGTAATTTTGATATCTGATGACCTGTATCGCTGGCAATAAATGTGGAAATAAAGTCAGTGTTGTTGAGCTTTAATAGTTACTAAAATGTTTTTAAAAAAAAGAAAAAAATAAGTGTATATATATATATATATATATATATGATCTACTCAGATCTGATAAAGAGAAATGGACGAGAGCAGTGAATCAGGAGGCTTACAGACAGTTTCCATCTGTTATTGAGAGATTATAGAATATTGTCAGAAAATATCAAAATATTTCACATTAATCTAATATAGATATATGCATTTTCATTGATCTTTTAAGTAAGGTGGTTCTAATTGCAAAAACTGTTGTTGTTGTTGTTGTTGTTGTTGTTTTCATATATTTTTTTGCATAGTTTTGTATTTTTGTCAAGTTTTTTTTTTTTTTTTTCCCCCAATACAAAGATCCAAACATTCATAAATCAAGATGCATTATTTCCTGGGGATGCAAAATAACAAGACATTAATTTTTATTTATTTTAAATAAATAAATACATACATACATACATACATACATAAAAGGAAATTGGGTTTAAAGCAGAAGCAAATATCTGAAAAATGGTCTCAGAAAAATAAACTTAATTCAAAAGGAAAACAAGCAGATTTGTTGTCGTTTTGGAAATTTCTCCGAAATTAAGTAAAGATCATGTTCCATGAAGATATTTTGTAAATTTTCTACCATAAATATATCAAAGCTTAATTTTTGATTAGTAATATGCATTGCTAAGAACTTCATTTGGACAACTTTAAAGGCGATTTTCTCAATATTTTGATTTTTTGCACCTTTAGATTACAGATTTTCAAATATTGTCCTATCCTAGATAAACCATACATCAATGGAAATCTTATTTATTCAGCTTGATCTGAAATTCTGAAAAATCTTAAATTTGAATTTTTAAAAAAAATGACCATTATGACTGGTTTTGTGGTCCAGGATCACAAATCACATGCATTAGTGGATTTAATGTTATATAAAATAAAATAAAATAAAATAAAAAAAAATAATGTGTTTTGATCCACTCAGATCTGATAAAGAAAAATGGACGAGAGCAGTGAATCAGGAGGCTTGCAGACAGGCTTGCTCTCTGTTATTGAGAGATTATAGAATATTGTTAGAAAATATCAAAATATTTCACATTAATCTAATATAGATATATGCATTTTCATTGATCTTTTAAGTAAGGCGGCTCTCAATGCAAAAACTGTTTTTTTTTTTTTTTTTTGTTCTTTGTTGTTGTTGTTGTTGTTGTTGTTTTCATATATTTTTTGCATAGACTGTTTTGTATTTTTGTCCAGTTATTATTATTTTTTTTTTCCCCCAATACAAAGATCCAAACATTCATAAATCAAGATGCATTATTTCCTGGGGATGCAAAATAACAAGACATTAATTTGTATTTATTTTAAACAAACAAATAAACAAATAAATAAATAAATAAAAAGGAAATTGGGTTTAAAGCAGAAGCAAAAATCTGCCAATGGTCTCAAAAAAATAAACTTAATTCAAAAGGAAAACAAGCAGATTTGTTGTCGTTTTGGAAATTTCTCCGAAATTAAGAAATAAAATGTTCATTTTGCCTCTTCAGTAAATGTTGCTTGATTTAAGAATGTTTAAAATGGGCAAAAAGACAAAAATACTGAGAAAAATATCAGTTTCTGCTATTGTTACAATAATATCCATAATAAATTCTCATCTTCAAATCTTCTTTTCCAAAGCATCTTGACTCATAACAAGAATATGTAACCGTAGAGTTAAAACAATCATAAAAATCATGTCCCTATTTGTCTTATGATTTATAAATGGAGTGTTTTCCAGTAAGGATCATGTCAGTGTGTTGTTCTGGTTTCAGTGGGAATCTCATCCATCATCATGCAGAAAACAGAAGAAACCCTTCAGACGGGGAACGTGGGAACTGGGTTTGTGTGGTTTGCGATAATGAACCAAAGCTGCCGTTTCTACATCCACGACTCTCTGTGGCTGTTCAATAACGCAGCTTCATGTGTTTTATAAATAATGCTCTACCGGTGGGAATGAGTGAGTTTGGTGAGGGTGTTTGTGAGGTTTGGTTTGGTTGGCATTGGCTGGTTTCTCTCAGAAATGTGTTTTCATTGAGCTGAAGCCAGACGGCCATCAGGAGACGTTTAAGCTCATTGTTCAGCAGGACAATAACATGCTTCTCTCTTAACTCGCATCTGACAACGTCAAACTTACAGAACAACATGACCAGTAAACAAGCATTTTTAAATTCAAAAACTCTTATGTAAACATTGGCTTACAGTCCTGACAACTAATGAAGCTCTCTATATTTCATTAAAGGGCGACAGAATAAAATCTTTAATATTTTAATACAGGATCTGTTACTGTATATTCCTCCAGACTACAATCTAATCATACTGTTTGTTTAATCTTGCTTAATTTGCTTGAAATTTAACCTTGAAAATGCTCCAAGATGAAGGTGGGTTTGTTCAACCTCAGACGTTAAGAAAAGTTGTGATAATAAACAGCTGATTTATATACCACCATTAGTGCAATAATATTAGTCTTTTAGTCAACAACAATTCATGTTGCATTAATAATCTTTTTAGCGAATATCAGCTGCTGCTGTTGGGAGAGACTGAGAATGCCAATGTGTAAAACCAGTAGACTGAAACTTTCATTTGTTCCTACCTCGATAAAACTGTTGAATTCTACCAAGATGAACAATGCACTCAAAGCATATTAGCACTTCATCGTGTTTTGCATTTTACCTTATTTTGTATGTATGTTATTATATATATATATGTGTGTGTATGTGTGTGTGTGTGTGTGTGTTATTAGTACTGTTTGTTCAGAGCAACATGGTAGCACTTCGTCCAAGATAAATTTCCTCTTGGGGACAAATAATGTTTATCCTTATCCTCCTTATTCTTAATCAATGATCAATGGCTCATTTTATGGGTTATATCAGGTCAAAATAACTCATTCATTCATTCATTCATGTGGGCTGTTCTGAATTATTATTATCAAGATACAGGTTACACATATCTGTAAATGTGGAAAAAAAAAAAAAAAAACAGTCTTAAGTATCAGGTATATTTGCAGCAATAGCTAAAAATACATTGTATGGGTCAAAATGATCGATTTTTCTTTTATGCCAAAAAAAATCATTAGGATATTAAATAAAGATCATGTTCCATGAATATATTTTGTAAATTTCCTACCGTAAATATATCAAAACTTGCATTGCTTAGAACTTCAACTTTAAAGGCAATTTTCTCAATATTTAGATTTTTTACACCCTCAGATTACAGATTTTCAAATATTGTCTTATCCTAACAAACCATACATCACTGGAAAGCTTATTTATTCAGCTTGATGTATAAATCTGAATTGAAAAAAAAATAAATAAATTGACCCTTATGACTGGTTTTGTGGTACAGGATCACAAATCACATGCATTAGTGGATTTAATGCGACAATTTATTCACAGTCGTCAAATATTGATAGGCTGTCAAATATTTCTTAGTTGAATTGGAATTTAAAAAGAAATAGACTTAAAGACTTTAAATGTTCTCAACCCTTATAGTAGAAAGGAATTAAATGAATCTTTATATTTTTATATCCATATGTAAATGAGCTACTGAATTATTAATGAAGGCTAAACAGTGTAAAGGTGTGAGGAAGAGGAGGGGCTTCATCTCCCATGAAGTGAGGGATCAGTGCGCGTTCGTTCATGCGCTTCAGTTTGGTCACACTAAAGATGTGATGAGGTGACAGACTGAATTTGACATTTTTAAGTTTGATTAAGTTTTGCACTCTTGTGAGAGATTCTTGTGAATCCGGAGTGAAATGACGCGGCTCCCGCGCGCACCGTTTGGCGTCTTGTGCGTGTTTCTGTGGATTTGCGGCGTGAACGCGTCTGACACCTCCGAGTGAGTGTTTGTGCATCTGTGTGTCTCATCTTGAGCTTATTCTGATCTCAGATCATCTGCTGTTTGACTGCTAACACTTTGCAAAGTTTCACTCGTTAACACTAATGCATTCGCCAACACGAACTAAATGAACGCAATATTTTAAATGCTGATTTTAGTTAATAAAAAGTCGCTGTTTAACTGATGTTAACAGATGCAGCTTTTAATTTAAAAAAAAAATGCATTAGTAAGTTTAGAAATGAACTAAGATGATTAAATGCTGTTCACGTTAACGGATGTGAAGAAATGAAAGCTTAATGTGAAGTGTTGCCGTTTTACTGATCCAAGTTGATTAAAGCGAAATGACTCGATTCTTAAGTTCAGGTTTTATTTCATTATAATGAGAGACGTTAATACTCGCAAAAATGCTTTGATGGGTTTAATACTGACACTCTGAAGCTCTTGTGGTTCTTTTCTAAATGTCTCGTATGATAATTAGATTTTCTGTATCATGTCATTTTTGTTGTATCAAGTAAATACAATGTTACATTTCAAAGTGCCGCTACAAATATCAGTTTTGTTTTCTGTAATTCTTAAAGGAATAGTTTACCCAAAAATAAAAATGTGCTCACCCTCAGAACATCCAAGATTAGGATGAGTTTGCTTGTTCATCAGATTTGTAGAAATGTGTCATTCCATCACTTGGATCCTCTGCAGTGAATGGGTGCCGTCAGAATGAGAGTCCAAACAGCTGATTTAAAAAGTCCATCTCCTGTTGTCTCTCACATCAAAATCCAGCCACATATTTGTTTAGAGCTGTTTTGGCTTGTAAACGGTGCTTGATCTGTGCAGATTTCTCTCCTGATTCAAACCAGACCACTTTTTCACAAGAGGAAGCGTTTTTATGGATTATGGACTTATAGATTTTAGTTAAAAACATCTTAATGATGGATTTTGTATGATGGACTGGAGTGGTGTGGATTATTGTGATGTTTTTATCAGCTGTTTGGACTCTCATTCTGACGGCACCCATTCACATCCATTGCAGGTAAGTGATGGAATGACACATTTCTACAAATCTGATGAACAAACAAACTCACCTACGTCCTGGATGACCTGAGGGTGAGCATATTTTCAGCTAATTTTCATTTTTGGGTGAAGTATTCCTGTACTTTAAGGTGCTGTATTTCTTCAGTATTTTCTGTAGATAACATCTCTGTGTCTCTGTCAGTGAGGATTGTCCAGAAAATAAGATCCTGACTGTGGAGTATCCGTGTACGGGAGCTGGAGGTCAGAGAGGTCGCTGTCTCAGGTACACCTCTAAAAATGAACATTTATTGTATGACTCTTTCAGCATTGTAAAATAATGTTTCATGTTTGTAGTGAGTGTGATTTGGGATTCTCAGCAGTTTTCCAGTTCGTGGAAGCATGACTGAGATTTGAACTTTTAAGTGTTTGGTTAGCAGCCCGTAACCAGCTCAAGCACTACTAGTGAGCGTGAGAATGTTAGTCACCCGTCTGTGACATTAAAGGTGTGTTTGGCTTCACGGATGAACAGAGATTGGAGTGTCATGTGACCTTCATCATGTGAGTTCTCAGGCACAGAGAAATTAAGAGACATTTCTGAGAATCACATCAGTTTTAATACATTTGTACTGAATTACACTGACTGCGGAATTTCTGGGTGTGAAACCCGGGACGCGGTGATGGAAAAATTATATTTTAATGCTTTTGCATTTGCTTTCAGAACTTTTGTGTTTCCTCCAAAAAATGTTTAATATTTTTGCAAGCAAAAACAAAGTTTTTGTGCGGGAAAAATAAGTTTAAATTAAGTTTAAAATGAGTTAAAAATCTGACAAATCTGACAGTGCAGTAAGATTAAATAGAGTTACATTCCAGGAGCAATCTATGAACGTGTCAGTGTCTTAAAGTAAACTTGAGTTTTAAGGATTCTGAGATATTTCATCTGGAAACTAAGAATGTGAGTTTTTTGCAGTGAGAGTAAGTTCAGTACATGTTGACAGTGAGCAATGCACAGAGCATGACATACAGAATATAAATCTGATTTATTGCTTTCCAACCTCTCAGTCTGATGTACTGAATGTAAAGAGTTTGCAGAATTTTTCTTCTGGCAGGTGAAGTACATTTGTTCAATTTTCACGGTCTGTTCTTTGAATTAGAGACTTCTGTGTTCAGTCTGCATTAGAGTCATAACTCTTTCACAATCCTGCATCTGTAAACTGACAAAATGCTGAAATGCTGTGGTTTGTGTCTCAATGTCGGTCTAAAAGTTTGTAGAGTAGCTGCCAAACCAGCGGCTGAACCGACAGGCGTGTCTTAGGTGTTGTTTTGAGCTTATTAAGAAGTGAAAAGTCCAAAACACAAGGCAGAAACAGAGACCACTACATACACTGGAACGCCAAAAAAAAAAAAAAAAAAAAGATGTTTTGATGCTTTACCAATGTTCAGACACAGGCAAACATCACTCACACATTCTTCAGAAAATGTTACAAAATCATTTCTGACATCATTTTTGCACATTTACTATGTGTAAAATTCCCATCTGTCCTGTTTAAACACAAAAACTGATGTTCAAAACAATCTAAACATTTTTTTATGTTTATTGGAGACATCCTGAGAAATTAAATGCTTAAAACCAGAACAAATATTGCAACTTTTATCTTCTTTATCCATCTCTAATTCAGATTTCTCGCAATTCTACATTTATGCCAATTCTGCATTTACTCAGTTCTGTGTTTATATATTGTAATTATGAGAAAAAGGTCCAAATTGTCAGATATAAACTCAGAATTTCATGTGGGAAAAAAGTCCTAATTGTGACAGTCACAATTACTATTTTTATTTTTTCATCTTGCACCAAAAACGAACTGCTATATTTTTCTGGCTCCTTTGCCAGACTTTTTGTTCCTGCTTTAAGCAAAAACTCATTTAATTTTGATGACTTAAAAAAAGAAAAACTAAACTCCTTATCTTAAGTCATTTAAATCATGCATCCCCTTACCAAAATACTATTATTTTATTAAGTGTACTTAAGTAAAGTTCAAGTACATTTTAAGTATACTTTATGTAGTAAGGATACAAATATTAGTGTACTAGTAGTATACTTGTAAGTGTACTATTTCAATACTCATTGGGACTAAATTGGCCAACTTCCTAGTATTTTAAATTATACTTTTAAGTATAGTTAAGCATAACATTAGTAAACTTTGAGTACACAACAAGTTTACATCAAAGTATTTAGCTTGTACTGCAACTATACTAAACGTGAACTTATATATATATATATAAGTGTGTATATATATATATATATATATATATATATATATATATATATATATATATAAAAAATACTACATTTTATTCTAGCTTCATGCATTCTTTTTTTAAACACTTGAATGTAGGTAAGTTTCATAAATAAAAAAATAAAGAAATAAACAACATTTTGAACAAAAAGTTGAAAAAAGACTGAATTGTATTCAGAATGATAATCAAAACATAGATGGAGTCGATCAACACCCCAAAGCTTGACGGTCATTATTACCTCTTCATTGGTTGACATTTTATTCTGTAACGTTACACAGTTTTGATGCTGTTTTATGTCTGATGATCGTATTAGATTACACGTGGAAGCATGTTGTTTACTTGTGTTTTTTTGTAAATTCTGTACAGAAGATCTGTAATAGCGCCCCCTACCGTATAACAATGAAAACACAGATTCTAGGAGTGCAAGTATAGCTCAAATATATTTAGACTTTTTCTAAGAATGTCAAGTATACTTAAATGCCATTTTAAGTATATTTCTGAGAAGTACATAAAAGTAGACTCAAATTATACTTTCCTATTTTTTTACTTTAAAAGAAGTATACTAATAGCACACTTAAATAAACCTCTTTTTTGTAAGGGTCTTCAGTAAATGTATTTTGATTTAAGGATGTTTTTACTGGAAAACACAAAAGACAAAAATACTGAGGAAGAATGTGAGTTTTTGCAGTGTAACTCACCTCTGCGTCAGTATCTCATCAGACATTAGTTCTGCTAATTAAATACTAATGATTTCACAGCTGCGTGTCTGAGGTGTAAACAGTCTTTAAATGTAAGATTGAAACGTGACGCTGTTTTTAGGAGCAGGTCGGGTGTCGTCGCCCCGCTGGGCCTTCAGACTTTGAGTTTCAGCTGTTAAAATGAGGAATAAAACCTGAAGGAGGAGACGAGGAGTCTGGGAGTCTCTTGTTGAAGTGTGTTTTCCTCTCTCCTGCCCATAGAGAAAAGAATACATTGGAATAAAGATCACATACTGCAGAAGATCTGTTTAATTTCTCATATGTTTCTCCTGAACAGTCAGATGAAATGGATGTTTTTGCTCCTCAGATGTTTCTCCAGAGAAGAGGTCCTCATTGATGTGTTTCAGTGTTTCTCATTTGCAGTGTTTTCATGTTGCCGTCGGGGAATAGAGCTGTGTTAGATCTGTGAGATCTGAGGCTGTAGACTGTAAGGAAGTGGAGGAAGCAGCTGGTGATCACAGCTACTTTATAGGATCTGCTGACTTTCAGAGGTGTGACTGAACAACAAACACTTAATATGATAAATATTGATACTAAATTTTGATCTAGGCCTGCACAAATTGGGGAGAAAATGTAATTGTCTAATTAATCTGTTAATCCAAATTTCTGATAAAATAGCATTTTTTTCATAGGTTTGCTATGTTTGTTTGTAGGGCTGCACAGTTTTGCCTAAAAATGTTGTAAATGTTTATCAATATGACAATGACATAGTTCTAATTATAAATTAAATATTATATATATTTTATTAATATATGAAATATATGTATTATTTTTATTTAATTAAAATATATTTTAAATTAAATTTATTTAAATACCTATTATATAAAATTCTATATTCGGTAATTAAACAAATAAAGAAATATTACTATAAGACTTTCACTCTAAAAATTAGTATTTGAGAAAAATAATTATTTTATTTTACAATGCTGCTGTAAAATTGCAGTACTAATATTAATGTCTTAATTTCTTAATTTCAGATGTTAAATAACTGAGCTTTTGCTTTGGTAGAAAGCCGCTGATATCTTCTGCTGCTGCATGTTTACATTTCTAATGTTGAAATAAAAGCACCAAATCATGAGCTGTTAATGTCACATTTCACTCAAAGATGCAGCAAGTTTATTTATTTAAATAAAGCACAGCCTTTGTGATTTGATTAATGCAACAAGCCTTGTGACTTCAATTTTATTTCTGTTAATCAAAAATATGTTATAATACAGTTCAGGAAGTCAGAGTGAGATCTGATTGAGCTGTGTGTGTTGTTATGTGCAAATGAAGAGCAGATGAGTGTGTGTGTGTGTGTGTGTGTGTGCTGAGAGAGGTCAGACTCTTTAGGAGTAGCAGAGGTCAGTAGGTCAAGGGTCACAGGAACTGATCTGACATGTTCATGACACAAACTTCCAAAAGCGTGCATTTTATTACAGTGATTCATGCAGGACTGAAGTGGTAAAATCACTCTAAAGATGTTGTTGTTGGGTTGTGAACATCATTGACTGTTGAATTAAACTGCTGTACGAGTTGTGAACGGAGAGATGAAGTGTGGGAAAACAGAAACATGACAGAGGATGAAGATGATGATGATGACAGGAGTGAGAGAACATCATGGATGGAGTGATGAAGAGCGGAACCGCTGGACGAGTGTTGAGAAAATAAACAGTCAGACAGTTTTCACTTTCACACCACCATCATATGAAGTGTATTTTAATGCAATCTGCTTGTTTTAACTCCGCTCTGACTTTGGCTTTGAAAAGAACTAAAGATCTGCTTTAAGTCCAGACTAAACAGACGGACAAACCGTTATATCTGCAGTTGCATTTAGTGCCACTAGTAATGCAGAACTGACATCATATCATATTTTTTGTTCCATTAGTTTTTTTTTCATGACCATTTCCGATGTTTTCTCTGAACTTTAGAAATAATTGTTGTGTGTCTGCAGGAGGAGGTGCTGTGAAGGCTTCAGGTTTGTGATGGGTCAGTGTGTGCCAGAAAGTAGGTAAAACCTTCAGCTCATTTCTCATTTTGTTAAACAATCAATCTTTTTTGCATGTCTGAAATATTTATTTTATTTTATTTTATTTTATTTTATTTTATTTTATTTTATTTTATTTTATTTTGTTTTGTTTTGTTTTGTTTTTTGTTTTGTTTTTTGTTTTGTTTTGTTTTGTTTTGTTTTGTTGCATGATTAGCCGGCCTATTTTTTTTAAATGTTTTTGATAGAAGTCTCACCAAGGCTGCACTTATTTGATCAAAAATACAGTAAAAAAAAAAAAAAAAATGAAATATTATTAGAATTTAAAACAGCTGTTTTCTATGTGAATGTCTGTTAAAATGTAATTTATTTCTGTGATCAAAGCTGAATTTTCAGCATCATCACTCCAGTCTTCAGTGTCACATGATCCTTCAGAAATCATTCTAATACGCTGATTTGCTGCTTAAAATTTTTGGGTATGATTATTATTATTTATTTTATTCAGCAAAGACACATTAAATTGATCAAAAGTGACAGTACAGACATTTATAGTAATTAAGCACCAATAATAACTGAGCTGCAAATCAACAAAGAAATCAATATCAATCAATAAAGCCTTGATGAGCACAAGAGACTCCTTTCAAAAACATTAGAAGTCTTAATGATTTCAAACTTTTGACCACAGTTGTATTACAAGGCTCCAAAGTAATTATTCTATCATTTTATTTTATTTTATTTTACTTTACTTTACTTTCTATTTATTTTTTAAGAATTATCTTATTCTAAAATATATATGCACGTCCAAATATAATCTCATCAATGTTTTTAGTCTGTTTTCCTGAAACACAAATGTTAAATGAATAAATAACATAAATGTGTGCTAAATGTGAATTGTTAACTGTGGGTGAATATACAGATGAATTGTAAGTTTGCGGTGTTTGTTCAGGTCTGGACGTGTGTGCCGGTTCTCCCTGTGAGCAGCAGTGCACTGATAACTTCGGTCGTGTGTTGTGCACGTGTTACGAGGGTTACCGCTTCGACAGAGAGCGACACCGGCAGCACCTGCACCCGTACTGCATCGGTCAGTGGGTCGGACACTTGTGATGTGCTGCGCTCAGATGCACACGATCATAACCTCTCTCTGTCTGTCTGTGGTCCAGATGTGGACGAGTGTGAGGAATCGAACAGCAGCATTTGCGAACACGTGTGTGAAAACACTCCTGGAAGTTTCCGCTGCCGCTGTAATGCTGGATTCACACTGACCTCGGATCAGCGCTCCTGCGCTCCCGTACGCAACCGTGAGTGTGTGTGTGTGTGACAGAGGCTCATTTCAGAGTCATTCACATCAATCAGAGCTATCTGTGGCTGGACATTCAAAGAAAATAATAATTTGAGTTTCTATCTTTACCTCTGTGTTCATCTTCAGTCAATTCTGCTCAGAGTCTCTGTTCTCAACCTCAAACCTCTCAGTTAATTAAGCTGAAGTAAACCGACTTCATTTATTTCATTTTTATTTCATTCATTCATTCATTCATTCATTTATTTATTAATTTTTGTATACTTTGTATTTTTTAACAAAAGGTATTTTAATTTATATTTAAAAAAAATGTATTTGTGTATTCAAATTCAAAAGTATTCAAGTTTAAATGGAAAAAAAAGTAAGATATATATTAAAATATGAAAATCTCCTACTGATGTACAATAATAAATTAAAGTCCTAGTTTAAAGTCCACTGAAATTATTACTTAGCTTTAAAGGCCTCATTTAGAACGCATGCATAGCGCTGGATTTCATCCTAAATCCTGTAGATTTCATGTTATGTCAACAGTGGGATCTCATCAGGATCCATAAAAGCAGAAACTGATATAATTTTTTTAATATGTACAGCAGCTGAAAGCATGCATACAAGCTATTTGCAATCATAAAGCCGTATTATATGAATAATCCAACATTGATTTTAAAATGTTAATAAAAAACATCAATTCACAATATGCTTTAATATTATCATAAGTGCAAATATGCAACATTTTAAGTTTTTTTATTATAATTATTAATTCAGTTAAATGTTATAATAATGTTAAGTCCTGTTTTTTCGTATTATACAGTATATATGTAATAGATTCAAATGAATTAAAATAGAAAACCGTTTTTTCAAATTAATAATATTTCACAATATTACTGTTTTTACTGAATTTTTGACCAAATAAATGCTGCCTTGATTAACAAGAGAAATAAAAAAAAAAAAGTAAAAGTAATAAATAAATAAATATATAAATCTGAATTATTCCAAACTTTTTACTGGTATTGACCAAAAAACATGCACATATATATATTTTTGGTCTAAATTATTATAAGATAATACTTTTAAAAATAAACAAAGTAAAATTAAAAAAATATATATTTTGCTTGATGACAGAATAATTACTTTTGAGCCTTGTAATACATTAGTGGTCGAAAGTTTGAAAAAAGTAAGTACTTTTAATGTTGTTGTTTTTTTTGTTTTTTTTTTCTCTTAAAATAAATAAAATATATATATAACATATAATAATACATAAAAAAAAAATCAGAATTATTCCAAACTTTTTATTGGTGGTGAGTGTGTATATTAAGGGATCTATGTCATATAATTTATGAATAATAATTATAAACAAAGGGAATCTGCAATTGAGGAATGCATTTAAAAATCTTTTTTTAAGCATACAGGCATTTAATAAATTGTTCATAGGTATATTTTGGAAACAGTTGCACATTCATTTGGGATCATGTAGACATTGGTATAATTTGTAGACATTGTAAAACTACAGTATTAGTGATTAGAGATTGAGGTTTAGCAATGGGTTTTTCAATAGCTGATTCTTATAATTCAGCTTATGTTAAATCTGTGTGTTCAGCATTTGTACTGTGTGATAATGAGCTGTGTGTGTGTGTGTGTGTGTGTCAGTGAGCTCCTCCAGTAAGTCTGAGACTCAGATGAGCTCTGGATCGTGTTCGCTCAGCTGTCAGGACTTCATCAACATGAGGAGCAGCTTACGGCAGATCAGACTCCAGCTGGAACACACACACACACAGGTAACACACACTTATACAGACACACACACACACACACGCACTCCGCTGAAGAGCTCAAACACATCTCATCTGTGTGTTTAGGGTTCGAATCCCAGCCTGGATAATAACAGCCACAAACCGGCTCACGGGAAAACAGAGAAAAGTCTTGACGGTCAGACCAGCTCTGGACCACCAGGACCACCGGGACCTCCTGGTGTGCCGGGTAAACACACACACACACACACACACACACACGCCTGACTGTCTCTGAATGAACCGCTTTAACTTTAACCCTTTCAGAGCTTATGAATGCACATCCATCATTCTGTTTGAACTGATTCACTCTTCAGACTGATTCACTGAACTGAATCTCGTCTGGATCTGCATGTCTTCTACTGTCTTCATGCTCTCATAGTTGCCACCTGTAAGACAAGGAGACATCAAAATGAACCAGAAATGTCCCAAGTGTTTCTGTTCACGTCTGCGGTGTTTCAGGTGACCCGGGTGAGCAAGGGGAGAAGGGAGAGCGAGGGCCGACGGGACCCCAGGGGCCCAGAGGAGACATGGGTCCGATGGGGCCACAGCCGGATCTTCGGCACATAAAGACGGGCAGACGGGGACCGGTGGTAAATCTGATTTACTGACCACTGACGCTGAGAAAACACTCGGCAGCTTATGATTCATGTTCTCACTGTTTGACACTGGATGCAAAGAACTTCTAGGCATTTTAATGTTCATGTTTGATTTATTTGATTGTGTGATGCTGTAGTTTGATGGAAACGTTTCATCTGTTCGTTTAGGGACCTCCAGGAGCGCCTGGTAGAGACGGACAGAAGGCACGTGTGTTTTGCTTTATGTGGCAGTTTATTGTTATTTCTGATTTTATTACACAAACTGAGTGCTTGATGTAAATGGTATGGATCAGATGAATGGTGGTTTATGAGGTTGTTAATATTTCTCTGCAGGGTGACCGAGGTTTTCCTGGACCCAGAGGATCTCCAGTAAGTTCATTTTCACTTTACTGAATAAATGCATCAGAAATCAGTGAAACATTATTTTTTTTCTCAGTGTTTGTGCAGCAACTCTGTTCATCTTCAGTCAGTCAGTCTGCTCAGAGTCTTTGTTCTCAACATAAATAGTGTAATTCCTCAATTAATTAAGCTGAAATAAAACCACTTGACTTCATTTAAACTTTCAATTATGGATCATTTTGGTCTCTCTTTTTTTTTTTTTTTTTTTTTGTAAACTTTGTACATTTTAACAAAAAGTATTTTAATTTATATTAAAAAAAAAACTTTAACTTGTGTATTCAAATTCAAAATTATTCAATTTAAATAAAAAAAAAAAATGGATTGAAGATATGTAATAAAATAGGAAAATCTCTTACTGATGTATATTAGTAGATTAGAGTAAAAAAAAAAAAAAAAAAACAGATCGGTCAGTTTTCCATTTTCAGTTATCCTTTAGTAATAAACTTGTTTTTAAAGTGTTTTTTTGTTTTTGTTTTTTCGTTTTCATTTTTTAAAATGTATTTATTTATTTATTTTTGTAAAGTTTTTGCAATTTTACTGTGTTTTGGTTATTTTTATTAGTTTTTCTTTAACAGGTTTTTATTCATTTTATAAAGTTAAACTGAATGAAAATGAGAAATGCTTCCTTTGCAAAAAGCAAATAAAATAAAGAACATTTTTTGATCAGTTTTCATTTATCTTTTATTTTACTTCAAGTAATCAAGTTTTTTTTTTTTCCCCCATTTTTTTTTTTATTTATATAATTATATATTTTATTATAATATATATATATATATATATATATATATATATATATATATATATATATATATATATATATATATATATATATATACAATATTATTTTATTTTATTTTATTTTTTAAGTTTTTGCAGTTTTATTGTGTTTTGGTTATTTTTATTAGTTTTTCTTTAACAAGTTTTTATTCATTTTATAAAGTTAAACTGAATGAAAATGAGAAATGCTTCCTTTGCAAATAGCAAATAAAATAAAGAACATTTTTTGATCAGTTTTCATTTATCTTTTATTTTACTTCAAGTAATCAAGTTTTTTTTTTTCCCCCATTTTTTTTTTATTTATATAATTATATATTTTATTATAAATAATATATATATATATATATATATATATATATATATATATATATATATATATATATATATATATATACAATATTATTTTATTTTATTTTATTTTTTAAGTTTTTGCAGTTTTATTGTGTTTTGGTCATTTTTATTAGTTTTTCTTTTATAGGTTTTTATTAATTTTATAAAGTTAAACTGAATGAAAATGAGAAATGCTTCCTTTGCAAATAGCAAATAAAATAAAGAACATTTATTTCGGTCAATTGTCAATTTTCAGTTAACTTTTATTTTGCTTCAAGTGATAAACTTGTTTTTAAAATTTTATTTTTCTTTTTTTTTTTATTTTACATTACCCTACCCGTATATGCTTCATAGTGCACCTGATGCAGCATTTAATTCGCACAGAACCAAAGAATCTCTTGCTGCTGCTGTACAAAAAGCTTCAGAAAATGTGAAGTGAAATAACGGTAGTTAAATCTCTTCCTCTATCTCCAGGGGCCTCCAGGGTCATTTGACTTCCTGTTACTGATGATGGCCGACATCCGTCATGACATCATCGAGCTGCAGCAGCGAGTCTTTGGGAAGAGGCGTGGCCTTTCTGTGGACACACCCACTCTTTCCAGCGGAGAGGCGGAGCTTGAGGAGTGGGCGTCAGGAGAGGGAGAGCTGATGCCGAACACGTGACGAGGCAGACGCTGGAATAACTGCTGCGCTGTGCCGCATCAACATGAAGCGGACCGAAGCCCAGAAGAAGCTGAGCAGGTAGAGTCCAGCAGCGGCTGCTTCAAATGAGGAACACGTGCGTTATGATTTTTACATGATTCAACGTCAGTTCAAATGACATGCATAATGAATGCTTTACCTGAGCTCATGGGATCAGATGAAAAGACTGAAAGATGATGCTTGGAAGACAAACGTGTGTCTGAGAATGAACTGGAACGGAGTAGAGAGTTGAATAACAGAATACAGTACATGCTCCTCTTTTAGCAGTGGAACATCAGGATTACAGTCTACATTTGCACAATGCAGTGCGCTCAACCTGACCTTCTGTTACCTGTGTGACAAATGAACTAAAACAAATAACAGCTTTGATTTTTTATATCTTTTTCTTGACTCATTATTTCATCGGACTGACAGAAGTTCAGACAATTTCATTTAAAACTCAATTAAAAAGTCAGTAAACTATGGAAGCCTGTTTTACACTGTGGAATAAAAAAAAGGTAATTGTAAATATAATCTTGCAGGTCTTGCAGTTTTTTTTATTTTTTATTTTTTTTGGCATTTCTAGAAAAAAAAAAGTCATAATTGTGAGGTGTAAACCCAGAATTGCAAGATATAAACATCATGTTTACATCATGCAGTTCTGTTTTTTTTTCATTACAGAAAAAAAAAATAAATAAAAAAGGTAATTTCAGACTTTTTTTCTCAGAATTTTTTATATTTCTGAATTTATTTCAGACATTGTTTCTTGCAATTCTCAATAATTGTGAGGTTTAAACCCAGAACTGCAAGATATAAACAGAAATCTTTAAACAAGTTTTTATTTTTATTTTTTTGTTACACAATAAGGTAAATGTAATTGTGACTTTTTATCTCACAGTGCTGACTTTTTTTCTCAGAAGTTTTGAAATTCTTCTTTCTCCAAATTCTGAGTTGGGTTGTACAATTCTGTTTTTTTTTTGTTTTGTTTTTGTTTTTTTTCTGCTACAGAATAAAAGAATTAAATAGGTAATTGTGACTTTTTATCTCACAATTCAAACTTTTTTTTTATATCACACAAATTGTGGTTTATATCTTGCAATTCTGAATTTATATCTCACAATCCAGACTTTGTTTTTTGCAATTCTAGAAAAAAAAAAATCATAATTGTGAGGTCCAATCCCAGAACTGCAAGATATAAATGCAGAATTCTTACGTTTTCTCAGAATTGTTTGTTTTGAAATTCTGACTTTTTTCTCTAAATTTTGAGTTTACATCATCATTTTTTTCCTGCTACAGAATTAAAAAAGTAATTGTGACTTTTTATCTCACAATTCTGACTTTTTTATATCATCTCACAAATTTATATATCTTGCAATTCAGAATTTATATATCACAATTCAGACTTTGTTTCTTGTAATTCTAGAAAAAAGAACATTGTGATGTGTAAACCCAGAATTGCAAAATATAAACACAAAACAGAAATCATACTTTTTTCCTGAATTCTGAGTTTACATTGCACTTTTCTCTTTTTTTTTTTTTTGCTACAAAATGAAAAAAAATTGTAAAGGACTTTTTATCTCACAGTTCTGACTTTTTTTTTCTCAGAATTGTGAGTTTTTATCTCCAAAATTGAGTTTATATCTTGCAATTCTGAATTTGCATCTCTAATTTTTTTTTTTTTTTTTTTTTTTCATAAAATGGCAATTTTTGTAGTGAATTTTAAGGAAAAAAGTCATAATTGTGAGATATAATCTCAGAATTGCAAGAAAGTTGCAGTATACCTTTTTTTTAATTATTATTATTATTATCATCATCATTCATCATCATCATCATCATCATCATCATCATCATCATCATTCTGTTCTGAAACACTAATACTCAATTTGCAACACAGCCAGAACTGTTTATCACTGAAATACACATCTGTTTGTGAAAATAAGCGGAAGTCTAATACAGAAGAATCTGAATTCATTTTAGCTCACTGTACTGTAATAAAAACAGCTTTTTTAAATTCCTAACTGGACTAATTTAATCATAAAGTTCATTTGGCTTCAGGTCTGATTGTTCTTACTGGTCTCAAGCAATTGTGAGCTTATTCGAGTTGAGCTTTTGAGTCAATGTAATGCTGTGTTTGATCCTGCAGGTGGAGCCAAACTACAGCTGATGAGTCAAAACTTCACTATTGCATGATTTTGGCTCACTGGGCTCTGCAAACAAAACATCTGTATACAGATATTAGTCTAAAGCAAGTTTCGCAAAATAAGTGTTCATTTAATTTCCCATCAGTTGGTTTGTTTATTGGGTTTTGCTTGCACTGTATAGAAGAGTAGAAAACGCGTTCTCATCAATCTTGAGATTTGAACACACACTTCTTCCAAACACAGAGCGAAAATGAGTGCAGTTAATGACCAGCAGAGATGTAAAAACATTATACTCACTACCAGTCAAGTTTTTTAAACAGTAAGATTTTTAATTTTTGTTAGAGAAGTCTCTTCTGCTCACCAAGCCTGCATTTATTTGATCCAAAGTACAGAAAAAAACAGTAAAATTTTGAAATAGTTTTACCATGTAAAATAACTGTTTCTTTGTTTGAATAATTCTTAAAATGTAATTTTATTTCTGTGATCAAAGCGGAATTTTCAGCATCATTACTCCAGAAATCATTCTAATATGCTGATTTGCTGCTAAAAAACAAACAAACAAACAAACAAATATATTTTTTTTAAACATATTATTATTAATATTATTATTATTATTATTATGTTGAAAACACCTGAGTATATTTTTTCCAGGTTTCTTTGATTTATAAGTGTCTTTATCATCACTTTTAATCAATTTAAAGCATGCTTGCAAATTAAAGGTATTAATTTCTATACATTTCTATTCATCGAAGAATCCTGAAAAAAAAATCAACTGTTTTAAATACTGATTAAAAAAAGGTTTCTTGAACAGCATATTAGAAAGATTTCTGAAAAATCATGTGACACTGAAGACTGGAGTAATGATGCTGAAAATTCAGCTTTGATCACAGAAATAAATTACATTTTAATATATTTTCAAATAAAAAAAAAACAGTTATTTTAAATAGTAAAAATATATATTTTTTTTTACTGTAATTGCCGTACTTTGGATTAAATAAATGCAGGCTTGGAGAGCAGAATAGACTTCTTTAAAAAACGAATCAAAAATAGTAGTAATGTATTCATATAGTAACGTGTCTGCCGCTTATTGTTCGACTCTTTTTGATATTATTGCTGTCATATCAAACACACAGATCTGTCAGCGTGTGTGTGTGTGTTAAGCAGATCTCTCTCATCATCGGCCCTGCTGTGTTCTTCATGTCACGAATGTGAGATGCGCGTGTTACTGTTAAGCACGTACTGTGCGTGAGACGCTGCAGTGCCGCGCTGCTCCTCTGGAGGCGCCGTTGAGGAGGTCACTGGAGTTCATGGATGTCGACCGACCGCATACTTCCACTGATGCTTAACTCTTGTGTATAGGTTTATGTAACTTTAACATGAAACCACAACACGAAACTTTAATACATAAACAGAATTCTTTATTGACAAGTCATCCATTGTGAATTATTAAATAATAAGTGCATTGTAATATTTGCTCTTTATACTTTCATACCTACTGTATTTGTGTGTTTATATGACGGGGTTTGTCAGCCTTTTCTGATCCAGGGATGTTATTATTAAATAACTAGTCTACATTTACATGCTTTGCCAGAGATGATTAAAATTAAAACCATAAAAACATTTAAAATAAACAATAAAATAAAATAAATAAATAACATTTAAAATAAACATTAAAATAAAATGAATAATATCTACCATATTAGGGATGAAAAAAGAAACAAAAATTGTAATTTTGTTCACAATTATTTAAAATGACTGAAAACAAAAAAAAAAAACTGTTAATTATCTACCATATTAAGGATAAAAAGTCATACATTTACAAAAACACAACAAAAGTATATTAAAAAATAAAAAATAGATTAGAATTTTATTCCCAATTATTAAAAAGACTAAAACTAAAAAAGTAATAAAAACTATATTAAATATCTACCTTATTAAGGATCAAAAAATGCATACCAATGACAAAACGCAACAAAATTATATATATATATATATATAAATTTAAATAATCTAAAAATAAAAACTAGTTTTGAATTTTATTCACAATTAATAAAATAATTAAAAAAATGTATATTAAATATGAATCATATTAAGGATTTAAAAAAAATAAAAATGACAAAATACAACAAAATATAAAAAAAAACTATAATCTAAAAATAAAAACTAGTTTTCATTTTTATTCACAATTAATAAAATAATTGAAGCTAAAAAAGGAATAAATTAAATGATATTAAATATCAGCCAAAATTGTGTTTTTGTCACTTTTGTACAACATTTTTTAAATCCTTAATAAACAATAAATTAAAAAATAAACACAACCTAAAAATGAAAACTAGTTTTTGTATTTTATTTACAATTAATAAAATAACTAAACCTAAAACAGTAATAAAATCTATATATTATACATCGACCATATTAAGGATCAAAAAATGTAATCTAAGAATGAAAAAACACAAGAAAATTACATTTAAAAAATGAAAACAGAAAATCTAAAGATAAAATCAAGTTCTGAATTTTACTCACAATTAATGAAACAACTAAAGCTAAAAAAAAAGTAATAAAACTGTTTATTAAATATCTACCACATTAAGGATTAAACAAAAGTTGTATAAAAATGACAAAAACAACAAAATTATATAAAATAAAAACTAGTTTTGGATTTTATTCACAATTAATAAAATGACTGAAACTAAAAAAAAAAAGTAATAAAACTGTATGTTAAATATTTACCATATTAAGGATTAAAAAAGTCATAAAAATGACAAAAACACAACAAAAGTACATACAAAAATAAAAACTAGTTTTGAATTTTATTGACAATTAATAAAACAACTAAAGCTGAAAAAGTAATAAAATCTATATATTAAATATCTCCCATATTAAGGATAAAAAAGTTGTATAAAAATGACTTATATGACAAAATTTTATATATATATATATATATACATATAAATTTAAACACAATTTAAAAATAACTAGTTTGAAGTTTTAATTAACAATTAATTAAAAATATAATAGTATTTGTAGTAATATAATACTAAAATGACACCAGGTTCATGTTAATCACACCACTTTATTATGTGACCGAGCAAACCAGTTTACATGTTTGATGTTGATTTTACCCTGTAAAAAAAAAAAATCAACAAAACCAACCAGAAATGAAACTGAATGTTCCCTTCAACCATCATTTCCAGTAAAGCTTAACCACAAAAAAAACCACAGTGCGTTATGGGTCACGCTTTACAATAACGTCTCATTTGTCGCGTTAATTATTGCATTAGTTAACATGAACCAACAATGAGAAATAATCCTAGCATTTATTAGTCACTGTTAATGTAAACATTGAAACGTTAGTATTCAGATTAGTAAATGCTGATGAGGTGCATCAGCGCTGATTTACGAGATGTTTCTGAGGTCAGAGGTCACGGGTCGAGTAAAGGACACTCTGGAGTGGATCTGAATGTTCTTCAGCTGTGCATTTGAGAGTTTGTGTTTATCTGTGTTTATCTGTCATTGTGTTAATAGTTCAGCCCTGAGGAAATGTGTGTTGCTCTTTCGGTGCTCAGGGGACTGAATGACCATCTCAGTTATTTTTAATTTAGCCATCTAATGTTTCTTCAAAAATTCTTCAGGAAGAATTAAAATAGAAAGAAATTAGTCACCAGTCGTCTAGAGATATAAAATGAATGTGAAGCAGAGTTCGAGACATTGTTGAGATGTTTTTAAAGATTTTTTTAGTGATTCTGCTCATCAAGGCTGCATTTATTAGATAAAAAATCTGTAAAAATGTGAAATATTATTACAATTTAAAAAATGTTTTCTATGTGAATATCTGGTAAAATGTCATTTATTTCTGTGATCAAAGCTGAATTTTCAGCATCATTACTCGTCACACGATCCATCAGAAATCATTCTAATATGCTGATCTGAGTCTCTTGCATGTGACATTACTCAGGATGAAATAAGGCTCCGTATGCAAAATCTAATTTAGGAAACTTTTTGGAAAATGTTCATGCAGAGATGATCTCCACACGTCCCCATAACATGTCTGCAGGTAAGCAGCATCTCTAAACACGTCTGAGATCCGGCAGATCTTACGTGAGAACAGGCGACAGCGGCTCGGCTGCAACAAACACCTGCAGGAAGTGCATGCGAGCCGTGATTACAGGAGCTCCGCTTATCTGATCACAGATCACAAACATCAGACCGCAGCTCCAGACGCACACCGCTGGATGAAGATGTTTCACACGCTCGCTTTGTGATTCTGTGTCATTCCAGCACGCTTTCATGTCTTCATAAGATGCAGTAGTGTATGAAAGTCTCTTTTGCTCACCAGGGCTGCATTTATTTGATCAAAAATACAGGAAAAATGTGAAATATTATTACAATTTCTAACAGCTGTTTTCTATGTGAATATCTGTTCAAATGTAATTTATTTCTGTGATGCGCAGCTGAATTTTCAGCATCATTACTCCAGTCTTCAGTGTCACGTGATTCTTCAGAAATCCTTCTGATTTGCTGATTTGCTGCTCAATAAACATTTCTGATTATTATCAATGTTGAAATAGGAATGTTTTTGTGGAAACCATGATGCATTTTAATTTTTAAGATTCTTTGATGAATAGAAAGTTCAAAAGAACAACATTTATTTGAAATTGAAATCTTATATAATGCCACTGCTGTCACGTTTTATGAATTTAATGCATCTGATAAATAAAAGTATTAATTTCTTTAACTTCTGTATGGTAGTGCATGTCTGCATATACATATAATAATTGAATTAATATTTACAAATTTTTTAAATGTGTGTGTGTGTGTGTGTGTATATATATATATATATATATATATATAAGTATGAAGAGTTCAGATGCAAAACCAGCTAAAAGCCATCTCCCATATATGTACAGTACTGTGCAAAAGTCTTAGGCTACTAGTATTTTCACCAGCTCAAAAAATGGTTTTAAGTCAGTTATTTCTATGTTTTGCTGTATTGTGTCAGTAGGAAATATCAGTTTACATTTCTACACATTCCTTTTGCCATTAATTGTAATAATCCAGTGAGATTTTTGTTTGCACAAGGAGTCCTGACAGCAGCCAGTGCTCCACACAGAGATCTGATCTGACAGACTAAATCCAGAAGAACTGTGGCAACATCTCCAAGATGCTTCAAGAAACCTACCTGCAAAGTACTGTTAAATGTTTTAGGCACTTGTGTAAAAATGCTGTAAAATGAGGATGCTGTCAAAAATAATGCATAAATAGATTTTATCAATTAACTTCTATTAACTAAATTAAATCAACATTTGGTAAACCATATTTGCGTTTAAAACAGCTTTTGCCCTAGATACACTTGTGCATGAATTTTCAGGTAGCTATGTATACATATATATATATATATATATATATATATATATATATATATATAAATCCATCTGACGTCTTTCTTTAAAAAATGCATTTTTATCAGGCTCAGATGTATAGGTTTCTATGTAAGTACCGGTGCTTCTGATTGGGCTGAGGCTGGTATTTTAGCAAGTTTGAAGTAAAAGTATTTGATGGACGTATAATATGTGTCAGGAGCATTCACTCAGTATCATTATCTCATTTTTGACCAAGATGGCTTTTAGCTAGTTTTGCATCTGAACTATATATCTATATTTGCATCTGAAATATATATACATGTACAAAAAAAATTATATATATATATATATATATAGTTTTAAAGATATATATATATTCATATGTATTTATTTACATTATATATATATATATATATATTATAAATGGACTACATTTTTGTGGATGATAATTAATTCTGTGTTTTTTCCATTAATAATTGAAAAAAAAATGTTAAAATATATATATATATATATATATATATATATATATATATATATAATTTAAATTAATAATTAATAATTAATAATATATATATAATTAATTGTGTATTTTTCCATTAATAATTTAATTAATATTTACAAAAATTGTTTTAAAGATGTATGTGTGTATATAGATGTATATACATATATATATATATATATATATATATATATATATATATATATATATATATAATATGAAGAGTTCAGATGCACAACCAGCTAAAAGCCATCTCGGTCAAAAATGAGATAATGATACTGAGTGAATGCTCCTGACACATATTATACGTCCATCAAATACTTTTACTTCAAACTTGCTAAAATACCAGCCTCAGCCCAATCAGAAGTACCGGTACTTACATAGAAACCTATACATCTGAGCCTGATAAAAATGCATTTTTTAAAGAAAGACGTCAGATGGATTTAGGGGCTTTTGCATCTGAACCCTTCATATATATATATATATATATATATATATATATTTTTTTTTTTTAATAATGGACTGAATTTTAGATAATGTTTGTGGATGATAATTAATCGATTTTTCCATCTGTCTTTTGTAGAATTCTTTTAACTAACACTGACATCGTCCTCCAGGAAGTGACATCGTTTTGGAGGGAAAGCAGCAGCTCAGCCATCCGTAAGTGGATCTGATTGTTTCTGGGATGTTTTGTGGTGTTAGTTTGTTTGAAAAATTGATTCTGTTTGATTAAATTATATTTTATAATCTCAACATTTCAAAAGATGCTTCAAATATGAAAAAAAAAAAAAAAAAATCTTGAAATTAAACAATGACTAACTGTAGCTCCCTATAATTATCCTGATCAATTTCCTTGCAATTAATAGTTGATGTGTCTGAGCTTGACCAACAAATTAGTTTTGAAATGGACCTGCATCTTTTTTTATTGTAGAACTGAGTGTCGGTTTGTTTAAATCTGGACATTTCATTTGCGTGAGAGTGTGAGTGTGTGTTGATGTGGGTGTGTGTGTGTGTGTGTGTGAGAGAGATCAGTAGCACATATTCTCAGAGTGACAGTGTAAATATTTAGCGGTTTCCAGGGCCAGAGTGTTTTAGTGAAACTGCAGGGTGTCGCAGGCTCACATGTGAACAGGAACACATGTGACACAGATTCGTGCAGCAGCTCTGTGCGTTTCATGCCAGCAAACACCTGACAGGTGCGGGCGTGGTTTGCTGCGACACACAGCCTTCACACGCTAACTCATTCTTAAATCTGGGCTGCCAGGCCTCGGGCCAAACACGCCGCTGCGCTCATCCCGGCCTGTCTGTCTCTCTCTGTCTCTCTCTGTCTGTCTCTCGGCCTGTTTTTTTGGGCCTGTGCTCGACATGAACACAATCATCATTGAGGTTTGGCTGCTGTTGTCTGGTATGTGGACATTCAGCCAGGAGTTTGTTCCCAAGAGCCGATCAATAGGATCTGAATTCCCATCGTAACTCTTGTCAGACAATGTTTATGTGAATGTTTTCATGTGCTGCTGTCAGCAGAGAAATGATTTTTGCTGTTGTTTACACTAAAAATCTAAAAAGTGTGTCACATCTCTCTACATAAAATACTGTTGCTTACAAAAAACTACTATGGTTATAAAATGTTTATTTTTTTATGGACCCAAATTTTCCCCTTCATTTATTTTATTTAATTTTATTTTATTGTATGTTTTCCTCATAATTAAATTAAATTAAATTTTTTCAGTTTTTTCTATAATTCTGTTTTCATATGTACCCAAATTTTCTTCTCCGTTTATTTGTTTATTTTTTATTTAATTTAAATATTTATATTATTTTATTTTATTTTACATTAATGTTTTTCATAATTATTTAATTTAATTTTTATTTCCCATAATTCTATTTTCATATGTACCCAAATTTTCTCTTCCATTTTTATATATATATATATATTTTTTTTTTTTTTTTTTTTTTTTTTTAATTTAATTGAAATAATTTTATTTTTTTTTTATTTTTTTTTTTTGACATGGTACCAGATAGAGTACCATGCAAATACCATATTTACATTTATTAATTTAGCAGTACATGGTATATGTAAAAGGACTATTAGACTCAAAAAGAACCATTTTCTCTTAGTGTGAAGTACAGTTTAATAATCTGAAGAACCTTTTTCCACAATATATAATCTTTTGTGCATTGGAAAACCTCATGCAACCATTTATGCCAATAAAAATAAAATATTTTAAAGAGTTTAATTGACCACAGTGCTGTTTTATGAAGGCTGTTTATGCAGCTCTCAAAAGCTGTTTTGGAGATAAAGTTTATTACAGTTTCTTTCTTCATTTTTTGCATTGTAGATGAGCCTTTTCAGAAATGACCTGCCGAAAGTTAGTGGAGTGTACGGCAGTCTCGAGGCGTGATTGCAGCTCTGTCTAAACTCTCTTAGCCTCAGGCGCTCAAACTCTACACCTTCACTTCCTTTCTCATTTACAAGCTCTTCGCATGCACATCCATCGGCGAGGAGCGCAGAACCGGGCGGACGAGTCCACGGAGATGGCGGAGGTGTAGCCTCAGGGTCCTGCTGCTGCTCTTGCGTGAGGATGAGCTCTTTATCTCTGAGACACTAATGACCCTCTTTCTGCCCCCTGACAGTCGGCATCTTCACGAGCGGCGCTTCGCACGCGTTTAACCCGCCTCCTCGGGCGGTGTGTCCTCTGGAGGATGAGAGGTCAACTGCAGATCGCACAGGAGTGTCTCTTCATGCTCAGTTGTGTTAGGTATTTCATATGAAAGATGGTTTTCTCCACAGAAAAATAAAGAAAAGGTCACTGTCACTTTTTTTCTCAATTCTGACTTAAGAATTGTGACATTAAAGAATTGCGAGATGGAAGGAATTAAAAATAAATGGGTCATTGCTACTGTTTATATCACAATTCTAACTTTTAGATATGAACTCACAATTCTGAGAAGAAAAGTCAGAATTGTGAGATGAAAAAGTTGCAGTCTTCCATGGTTAAAAAAAAGAGAATTGCGAGATGTAAAGTCAGAATTCCAAGAAAAAAGTCAGAAGTACAAGACGTAAAACCAGAATTGAGAGGTGTGAAGTCAGAATTAAGAAATGTAAAGACAGAATTAAGAGATGTAAGAATTGAGAGATTTAAAGTCAGAATTACAAGATGTAAGACTTGCGAGATGTAAAGTTAGAATTGTGAGATGTACAATTAGAATTGCGAGATGTAAAGTTAGAATTGTGAGATGTACAATTAGAATTGCGAGATGTAAAGTTAGAATTGTGAGATGTAAAGTCGCAATTGCAAGATTTAAGAATTGCGATAATTAGAATTGCAAGATGTAAAATTAGAATTGCGAGATGTAAAGTTAGAATTGTGAGATGTAAAGTCGCAATTGCAAGATTTAAGAATTGCGATAATTAGAATTGCAAGATGTAAAATTAGAATTGCGAGATGTAAAGTTAGAATTGTGAGATGTAAAATTAGAATTGTAAGATGTAAAATAAGAACTGCAAGATTTAAAGTTAGGATTGTGAGATGTAAAGTTAGAATTGTGGGATGTAAAATTAGAATTGCGAGATGTAAAACTAGAATTGCAGGATGTAAAGTTAGAATTGTGAGATGTAAAATTAGAATTGCGAGATGTAAAGTCAGAATTGCAAGACGTAATAATTGCGATAGAAATGTAAGACGTAAAATTAGAATTGTGAGATGCAAAGATAGAATTGTGAGAAGTAAAATTAGAATTGTGAGAAGTAAAGATAGAATTACGAGATATAAAGATAGAATTGTGAGATGTAAAGTTAAAATTGCAAGATGTAAGAATTGCGATAATTAGAATTTCGAAATGTAAAGTTAGAATTGAGATGTAAAGTTAGAATTATAAGACGTATAATTAGAATTGTGAGATGTAAAATTAGAATTGTGAGAAGTAAAGATAGAATTACGAGATGTAAAGTTAGAATTGCAAGATGTAAGAATTGCGATAATTAAAATTGCGAGATGTAAAATTAGAATTGCGAAATGTAACGTTAGAATTGTGAGATGTAAAGTTAGAATTGAGATGTAAAGTCAGAATTGTGAAACGTAAAGTTAGAATTGTGAGACGTAAAGTTAGAATTGTGAGACGTAAAATTAGAATTGTGAGATGTAAAGATAGAATTGAGATGTAAAGTTATTATCGCGAGATGTAAAGTTAGAATTGTGAGACGTAAAGTTAGAATTGTGAGATGTAAAATTAGAATTGTGAGATGTGAAGATAGAATTGCGAGATGTAAAGTCAGAATTGCAAAAGTTACACAAAGTTCTAACTGAGCTATGTGAAATTAGAATTAGTAGATGTAAAGTCAGAATTGTGACATGTGAAAGTGTAAAAATGTCAGTTGTGAGACACAAACTCACATTGTGAGAAAAATGTCAGAATTGTGAAACGAAGTAGCAATTACCTTTCTTAGGCCTAAATGTTTATATTGTGGTGGAAATAAGCTTCAATACATTCACACAGAATGTGTTTTACTTTTAAAAACAAGAGACAGAGGGTAGTGGAATAAAACAGAGATCTGTTTTTTAAAAGATTAACTTATTTACATTTCAGCGCTGTGTTTTTACAACACCATTTGTCACGCGTGCCATGCTGCAAAAGATGCGACCGCTACGTCCGTCTAGCGCACGTTTGCATAGAATAACAATGAAAGAAGCAGCGCCGCAGAATGCAAACAAGCGTTCTGCACGAACCGACTACTTAAGGTCAACGGATGCGACGCGTCGACTGGCATCAGATGCATTTCTGTACGTTGCATAAGATGAGCTTGTAAGAACAGAGACGGAGAGATTTGTTTTATGAGCGACTGCAGGGCTCAAATTACCATCTTTCACTGTTGCTAAATGACAGAATGATGGTGTTTATATAAAGGTAGAAAGGGAAACGTTTTAATGACACGTCCCCTCGCAGCTGCTCTGTCGGTTTTCATTGCAGACGCATGTCGTGACACGTAACATCGGTTGCACACACACCGTTGCGTTACGCAGCGAGTCCAAGTAGCTGTCATGAAGGAGGAAAGCGTTTGATTAATTCCAGCCAAACCACGGAGAGATACAGAAATAACATGTCAAAGAATCAACAAGCTACAAGAAGAGACCTGCGTTTGCTTTTGTTTATTAGTGGGCTTTTACGTGTGCGCAGAGGGGGTCTTTTTCTCTCGTCCCGAACCGCGAGATGTTTGGCAGCGTGATGTGACCTTGCACGACAGGAGCTTTGCTTCGCTTGATTTTCTTCCAAAGGGCTCATAACCCGTGCAATATCGTTTCCCTTTGTGTAATCAAATCAAATCATTCTGTTTATGGTCATTTTAATCCGGTGATATAAGCGTCCCGTTTCCCCCGCCGTCCGCTGCCCCTGGGCTGTTTTTCATCAAGTGTGGCATCCGTCCGTCAGGCTCGAGGCCTGGTGTAAAAACTCAAAGTCTATTCAGGGACACCAGCAGAAGTTATGAAAGAGCTTCTAACAAAGCAAAAAGAGCCGTGACAGTCTGCCAGAAGATAATTATCCAGAATGAACAAGAGCTTCAGCTGCCAAAACCTCACATAACATCACTGCAGTTTTCAACAGCTGCACACAGACTCACATTGCTCACCAAGGCTGCATTTATTTGATCAAAAATTCTGCAAAAATATCAAATATTATTACGCTTTAAAATAGCTGCTTTCTAAGTGAATATCTGTTAAACTGTAATTTATTTCTGTGATCAAAGCTGAATTTTCAGCATCATTACTCCAGTCTTTCAGTGTCACATGATGCTTCAGAAATCATTCTAATATGACAGTGTTGGGGGTAACGTGTTAAAAGTAACTTGAGTTATGTAATCAGATTACTTTTTTCAAGTAACTAGTAATGCATTACTTTTTAAAATAAGTTACTTTTTCAAATAAGTAACGCCAGTTACTTTGTTTCCCCATTTATTGATTGACAGCTCTCCTGTCCATATGTTGAGAGAAATCGTGAGTAAGATGTTACTTTAGTTCTAGAATAAACGTGAACATGAATTAATTCATCTTAATCGCAGAAAAAAAAAAAAAAACAGATTCAGTATTCCTCAGAATAAATAAAAACGTTGAAATGCAACTCAGAATATGATACAGATCTGCAATAATTAAATGTTAAATAATTTTCTACTTCTGCGTTCTACTGTACAGATGTGAATTTACTTTTCCTTCAGCCTGAGATTTTTGGTGCGGAAGTGCTTTTACGTTTGCCAAAAAATAACTTTTTTATATTAAAAACAAACAAGCAAGCCCTGCCCAGATTTAAAAAGTAACGCAAAAGTAACATAACGCTTTACTTTCCATAAAAAGTAACTAAGTAATGTAATTAGTTACTTATTTAGGGAGTAGCGCAATATTGTAATGCATTACTTTTAAAAGTAACTTTTCCCAACACTGAATGTAACATTCTTCACTGTTACTTGTTATCAATTTAATATGAAAGCTTGAAAAAGCTTGAAAAAAAGAATTTTAAGCTCAATATTGTGAAAAAGAAAAGTGAATTGTGAGATGAAAAAGTGACAATTATTAGTTTTTATCTTGCAATTCTGAATTTATTTTCACAATTCTTAGTTTATATCTCATAATTCAGACTTTTTCTGTCACAATTATCAAAAACTAAATTGTGAGATAAAAGTTGCAATTACATTTGTATTCTTAATTTTGTGCCAGAAAAAGGCTTTCTTAATTGAATGCATTTTTATTTAATAAAAGCATTAATTTCTTGTTAATAATTACGGTTATTAGCGTTTGTTAAGTTAAGCATCACTATTTTTTTTTCCCCAAAGCATAAAGTGTTTGTTTTCCAGAAATGAACGAGTCCTCAAATCCCGCGTGTCGTTGTGGAGTGTGTTCTGCCAGTTTTCTATGATGAAGGTAAGGAATTATACAGTTTTTCGGTTTCTTTTTCTTTATTAGATGTTTTATCCTGTTGTGAAACCCAGACGTCTCTATCTGGAGCTCCACGGTGAAGTCTAAACTATATCAGCAGCTGATTCTGTGATTATTGTGTTTATAAAATATCTCTCCTTTGTTTATTTCAGCAGAAACATACCGGATTATGCTAAATAAATCATCCAAATGCAAATACAAATAGCCTGCATTTGCTGAAGCAGATCAGATTGACCTCCGAAAGGTCACGCGTCAAAATGGCGCCAGGCAGCGTTTGTGAATGAAGTCAGATGAGATTTTAACGGCTATTATTGTTGATTTCAGGTTAAAGATGAAGAAGCGGATACGTTTCCATATTTAGTGAGTTTTAAACTGACGGCACCGAGATGTTATCTAGACAGAGCTACTCGCCCGTATCAACATCGCTGTTATAAAGCCTTACAAGTCATTATCTGTGCAAATTCACATGCTATTTTTACATGTTCCCCTCTGCCGCGGCTGCAGGTGTCTCCCGCGCCCGTGTGCTTGGGAAACGATGCCTATCAGCAGCTGTTGGTGTGCACGTATGCTCCTCGTGTGAGGATTTACAGGCGGTTGAGGGGATTTTTGATTTCTTCATTGATCATCAGGGGAATTTCTTCTTGGCTCCTGAGCAGCTCCGTGTTGTTTTATTAACACTGACAGAAAACACGACGCCTGCGGCGTCTGACGGCGTTTCCTCCGAGCTGCATCCTTGTTTCCTTGATGCCAGCAACCTAAATGCTTATTTGAAATGGCTTAGTCATAGACTGTGATTCCTTTTATTGACCGAACTTTTAAAACACATAGATGACATTACCAGTAGTACTAGTGATGGTTGACTCTCCAGATTTAATCAGCTGAACACATTTGAGCTAAAATGTTTCATTTTAAGTTAACATTTCAATTATTTAACATACAATCATGTTCATGATGTTCTGATGTTGTTTAATGGTCAAATGACATGCGGGAAACAAAATATTTCTATATTTATATTATTTACATTAAAAAAAAGAAAACTTTTAGGAAGTGTTTTGTGATTATTATCATTTATTTATTTATTTGTTTAAATTTCAATTTATTTAAATGTATCTAATTATTACTTTACATAAATAAATGTTCATGAAAATAAAAAAAATAAAAAGTAAACTTCTTTTACCTATGTCGATTATATAAAATAAAACGACAAAAAAAAAAAAAAGATTAAAACAGAAAATTCAAAAAGTAAAACCTTTTTTTTTAGGGGTTTTTAATTTTATTAAATGTATTTTAATTTTATTAAATTTAATTTATCTTAATTTTAATTTTATTTTAAAATAATAGAACGAATGTTAAGAGAAATAAAGTAAATAAATAAATAAATAAAAAGTAAACTTATTTTAGCTAGTTTCCAAAGCAGCACTTCTCAGTTTTTAGGTAAACTTGAAGTACTAAAATAACTAAAACTAAATAAACTACTAATTACTAAAATTAGTAAAAAATTAGACATATTAAAAAAAGATAAATGACAAAAACAAAAAAAATTAAAATAAAAACAAAATTCGAAATGTAAAACCTTTTCAGTGATTTTTAATTTTTTTATTTATTTTAATTTTATTAAATTTAATTTATCTTAATTTTAATTTTATTTTAAAATAATAAAATGAATGTTAACAGAAATAAAGTAAATAAATAAAACGTACACTTATTTTAGCCAGTTTCCAAAGCAGCACTTCTCAGTTTTTAGTTAAACTTGAAGTACTAAAATAACTAAAACTAAAAAAACTAAAATTAGTAAAAAAATAAATAAATAAAATAAATAAATAAATTAGACTATTTTAAAATATTAAAAAATAAAACTATAACTATATTAAAAATAAAAATGACAAAAAACAGCAAATTAAAATATAAAGCAGAAAATTCAAAATGTAAAACCTTTTCAGGGATTTTTAATTGTATTTATTTATTTTAATTTTATTAAATTTAGAAAAAACTTAGACATTAAAAAAATGACAAAAAATAAATAAAATGAAAAGAGAAAACATAAAAATGTTATTTCATTTTTTTTATTGTTTTTAATTATTACATTTTTTTTCATTTTACATTTTGTTTATAATTAGCTTTTCATAAACTCTCGTTTGTAAAACCCTGACTTGACAAAAGAAAATACATAAATCATAAATCATGAGCACACAAGAACCATTCATTTGTTTTGCAAGATGAAAATTGAATCCCGTGTGATATTTGTGTTCTGCTGGAAAAGAATCAGTGCAGGTTCAGGCATGAACATTATCTCAGTGTTTTCATGCATCTAAATTTGTCATTTCAGAGATCTGTAGAGATCTTTCATCTTCATCTTTCAGAGTAACTGAGCCGTTTACATTTAAAACACTGTCACAGCTTCACGTTCCGATTTCACTCAGCCGATAACAGTGTTCGGCTGGTTGGCGTGGGTCAGTTTGCCCCCACTGGCAGAGTTTATAACTACATCATCTGACTGCCAACAGCAGCTTTCTACATGAACAGCTATTTAAAAATATCAGTGTTTTCTAATTGCAGTTTTTTATTGCTAATATTTCATTGTATTGTTGGAGTTCAATTACTGAACTAAACTGTTCTGAATAGAGCTGTGTCTGTGTGTCTATTGTTTCCTAACCATCAACTTCTTTGTACTCAGAGAAAGTTGTTCTTTTTTTTTTTTTTTTTGTAATATTGTCAATTGTTCTTTCTTGAAACCTCAAGACGAGTTTTACAGCTCCTGAGGAAGAAAAAAAGTCCCGTATCTGCTCAAACAATCACACATTCTGTATGAGAACAATCGATGTGTGATGTGAAAGAGAGCGAGAGAGAAGAGAGAGAGAGCTGTCAGTCACTGGAGCTTTGTCATTCACAAAAACCAGAGAGAGAGAGAGAGAGAGAGAGAGGGCGAGAGAGGTAGTGCTGCTGTGGGAGTGTCAGCTTTAGTCAGTCGAGTCTTTGAAGTCTAATAAATCTCACGACACACATTCTTCACCCGAACGGGAGCAAAGTACAACAGCGGCTGCCACGGAACAGCATGTCCTCTTTTCCCACCTTGATTCGTCTGTATTCAGTACAATTCTCTGAAAATGTGACGTCAGTCCCGTGTTTGTGTGTGATTCAGGGCCGCTGTGGTGAAATCACACAGTTGTTCGTCGGGAACATGAGATCATGCAATCACTGTCCTGTACGGCACATTGACGTGATTTAACTTTGTTTGGGACATTGTGCATATAATCTGTCATCGTTTACTCACTCTACTGTCATTAAACACGCAAAGAGATGTTTAGCAGAATGTCCAGACTGCTCTGTTACGAGGAATAATGACTTCGCTTTCGGTCTGTTCCTCATGCAAAGCTTCACATGACTGCAGAAGTCTTATAGAATGTACTTTATTAGTGCATTTATGTTGTTGTTGTCTTTTTTTGTAGATTGGTGGTATAAATCACGATCTGGACAAAGATCAGCATCAACATCACATTAAATGCCTTTAGAAAGGGTCACATAACAACATGAGGGTGAGTTCATTGGTGGGTGAACTCATGCTTTTAATACAGTACGTTAAATCGAGAACTGGACTAAATTAGGAATTACGAGAAAAATATTCATGCGAATAAACCATTTAAGTTTAAAAGACGGCAGTTAAAGATGCATTAGTTAAAGTCAGGGTTATTTTAGTTAACCGAAAACCAAAGCTAAAATCATGTTTAAAATAAAATCAACAATAGTTGAAATAAAATGTAAAATAAATAAATAAATAAATGTTACTTCATGCTTTATTTCAGGTAGTTGGCAAGGCAAGATTCATTTTTATTTAGTTTAACTTGAAATACTTAACATAAGTAAAACATAAATAAATATAATACTATTTTTTATGTATAAATATTAACTATTTTATTAAACAAAACTTAATTTAAAAATTTTATTTTAGGTATTTTTTAAAAAGCTTAAATAAAATAAAAATAAATACATATAAATACTATTTAAAAAATTGTAAATACTAACAGTTATTAAACAAAAAATAATAAAAAGAATTGCTTATATATTTAAAAAAAAAAAGCTTAAATAAAATAAAAATATATATAAATACTTTTTTAAAAAAATGTATAAATATGATCAGTGTTATTAAACAAAAATTAATTAAAACATTGCTGATACCTTTTAAAAAATCTTAAATAAAATAAACAAATAAATATAAATACTATTTTTAAAATTTTTGTAAATATTAAGTGTTATTAAACAAAATTTAAAACATTGATGAGATATTAAAAATAAAAAAATAAAATAAAAGAAATATAAATAAATATAAATACTATTTTTAAAAATGTATAAATATTAACAGTGTTATTAAACAAAAATTAATAAAACAATTGCTGATATATTTTTAAAAAGCTTAAATAAAATAAAAAGAAATAAATATAAATACTATTTTTAAAAATTGATAAATATTAACAGTGTTATTAATCAAAAATAAATTAAAACATTGCTGATATATTTAAAAAAGCTTAAATAAAATAAAAATAAATAAATAAATAAATATAAATACTATTTTTTAAAAAATTTAGAAATATTAACAGTGTTATTAAACAAAAATGTATTAAATAATTGCTGATATATATTTTTTTAAAACTTAAAAAATAATAATAAAAAAAAAATAAAAATAAAAACTTATTTTTTATCTCTATTCTTATTTAATTTCTCGTTTTCATTAGTTTGACTTGAAGTACTAAAATGACCTAACTAAAGTAACTAATAGAGATTATTTTTGCATCATTTTTCAGTTCTCTTCAAAAAATCATTAGAATCTTTGGAATAGTTAGATCTGCAGAAACAGTTGTTTTGGTATAAAACACACCAAGCTTTAGAATCAAGCCTATATGGTGCATTATGTTGGTATTTTATGGGTGTCAGATGCAGACGGTGTGTGAATGCATGCTTATACAAGCTCTTGAGTCAGTAGCGTGTGTGTGTGTGTGTGTGTGTGTGTGCGTGCGTGTGAGCGTGTGCATGTGCGTGACATTCTGTGAGGAGCAGCTTCTCATTATTGCTTCATTTTACATTCTGAACATGTAAATGTTTATCAGTGCAGTCTGTCCCTGAATAAACAGCCGTGCACCGCCCGCTTCAGTCCCCATGTGCACTATATAGGTTGCACGGCTTGTGTTTATTGTGTATTGTGATGCATTCCTGTGCATTTAGTCATTTGGCTTTCTTTATGTTAGCTGATAGAGAAACAAGTCAAGCCAATAAAGTTTAACAAGAGGAAGCGATTTTCTTACCACACCTAGACGAGGCTTCGCCTGTTTCCGAACGGCAACAATAGGATCGAGTTCATCAGTGAGATTTGCATAGAATATCACATCCACTATAAATATTAATGCTTAAAACAGATTGTTTATATGGCTTGGGTTTTCTGCTCCAGCAGGTGGAAATGGTGCGTTTGATTGTTTAGTAAAGCAGAAGCAAACGTCTCCTCAACGACACACATGATCTGAGGAATCGTTCAGGAAGAGTTTTAAGGGTTAAAGGGTTGGTGAAGTAATAGTTCACCACTAAAGATTCTGACATTCTGACATCATTTACTCAGCCTCATTTCACTGCAAACCCCATGACTGACTGACTTCTGTGAAATTTTCTGCACTGAGAAAAAAAATAGAAACCTAAAAATGTTAACATCTAAATTATCTGGAAGCTTTTTTCCGCCACAAAAAAAAAAAAATAAAATAAAATAAAATAAAATAAAATAAAAATGTAATAGTTCACAATTCACTTTTTTTCCTCACTATTCTGGAAAAAAAAAGTCAGAACTGCAAGCGTTTTGTGATCATAATTGTTGTTTGTTTGTTTGTTCAATTTATTTAAAAAAAAAATATATTTTTTTAATCTAATTCTTACTTTACATAAATAAACATTCATGACAATAAAAATAATAAAAGTAAACTTCTTTTACTGATATAGATTATATAAAATAAAACTATTAAAAAATAATAAAAAATAAAATTGAAAAAAAACAGAAAATTCAAAATGTAAAACCTTTTCAGCGATTTTGCATTTTTTATTTATTTAATTTTATTACATTTAATTTATCTTAATTTTTATTTTATTTTAAAATAATCTAATTATTACTTGAAATAAAATAAATGTTAACAGAAATAAAGTAAATAAATAAAAAGTAAAATAAAAATAAACTTATTTTAGCATTTAGGCAGCATTTCTCCCTTTTTAGTTAAATTTGAAGTACTAAAATAACTAAAACTAAGTAAACTACTAATTACTAAAAATAGTTTTTAAAAAATAGACATTAAAAAATGACAAAACAATTAAGAATAAAGAAAACTTTTTTAATTTAAAACTTTTATCAGTTGTTATTTATTTAATTATTTTAATAATTAATATAATATTTAATAATTATGTCACTACAAACCCCATGACTGACTTTCTTCTGTGGAATTTACTGCATTTTTTTTTTTTTTAATTGCAAATGTATATTTCTAAAAAAAAAAAAAAAAAGAAAGAAAAGTCTGAACTGTGAGATAAAAAGACACAATTACCCCTTTTTATTTTTTTTATTCCATCGCAGAAGCACTGAAGTCAGTGTGAGCATTAGTCATATTTTAACAGTTAATCATCTCTTCATCTTTCTGCTTCTCATCTATAGTTAAGCATCATTAAAAATAATTTCCTCCATCAGTGAGAGTTTTGTTCCTTTTACACACATGCAATCATAAATCATGCGATATTGGTGAAGAGCTCAGACAGGTTTTGATGTTGTCTTGATTTTGGTGGTTCTGAAGACCAAAGGCTCTCGACAGCCCCGGGCTGAACAGTAGCGCACGGCCATTATTTTCTGAACCGAACGTTTATAATTAAAGACGAGCTTTATTGGCAGTTGGCTGTTGCTCTATTTCTTGCTGGAAGCGAGTCAAAGTACAATCAGCAGTTAGAGTTTGATTGACGGGCCGACGGAGCTGACGGCACATTTCTATCCCGCGCCTTGACGAGGCACTGACAGACGACACTGCAATAAAACCTGCGAATTACACACACGCATGCATCTGCCGCAGGACCTCAGATGCCCTCGACGCCCACGCGCCGCTTCGGGCCCTCGTGTCCGGCTTTCGTGAAACGCAGCGAGTGAAATTTGACGGCCTTTGGCATCGCTTTTGATACACTTTTAGAATCTAGAATCTGTGTGCAAATGAGAACAAGAGTGATTGTGAGAAACGGTGCGCCGTCTGTGGCTCCGTGCCACCTGACACACACACACACACACACACAGAGAGAGAGAGAGAGACAGGTGGAACAACACTTGCCCGCGGTGACAGCAGTTTATACAGAACACACACTATCCTGTGTTTATGTGCAGAAAAAAATCACCTCTTTGCATCTCTCTGTTTATTTTCTTTCATTCAGTGTCCTCAGTGGTTGCTAGGGTTTTCTGTGTGGTTACTAGGGTGCTCTGGTGGTTGCTAGCATATTCTGGGTGGTTTCTATGGTTTACTGTGTGGTTGCTAGGGTATCCTGGGTGGTTACTATGGTGTTCTGGGTAGAGACTGGGGTATTTTGGGTGGTTTTTGGGTGGTTTATGTGGACTTCGGTGTTATAGGTGGGTATGCTATGGGTGGTTGCTAGGGTATTGTTGGTGGTTACTATGGTGCCCTGGGTAGTTGCTAGGCTATTCTGGGTGGTTGCTAGGGTATCTTAGGTGGTTACTAGGGAATTCTGGATGGTTTCTAGGGTATTCTATGTGGTTGCTATGGTATTCTAAGAAGGTCCTGTGGTGTTCTGTGTTGTGGGCGGTTGCTAGGGTGTTGTGGGTGGTTGCTATGGTGTTCTGGGTAATTGCTAGGGTATTCTGGGTGGTTGCTGCGGTATTCTGAGTTGTCGTTAGGGTATTTTGGGGGGTTACAAGGGTATTCTGGGTGGTCGCTTGGGTATTTTGGGTGGTTTCTGTGGTATTTGGTGTTGTGGCTGGTTGCTAGGGCATTCTGAGTGGTTACTAGGGAATTCTGGGTGGTTGCTAGGTTTTTCTGGGATGTTTCTGTTGTGTTCTGTGTTGTGGGTGGTTGCTAAGGTGTTCTGGGCGGTTGCTAGGGTACCCTGGGTGGTTACTAGGGTCTTGTGGGTGGTTGCTAGGGAGCCCTGGGTAAATTGCTAGGGTATTCTGGGTGGTCTTTAGGGTATTTTAGGTGGTTACTAGGGTATTCTGGGTGGTTTCTGTGGCATTTGGTGTTGTGGGTGGTTGCTAGGGTATTCTGGGTGGTCACTAGGGTATTTTGGGTGGTTTCTGTGGTATTTGGTGTAGTTGGTTGCTAGGGTATTCTGGATGGTTGTTAGGGTATTCTAGGTGTTTTTTTGGTGTTCTGTGTTCTGGGTAGTTGCTAGGGTATTCTGTGTGGTTACTATGGTGTTCTGGGTGCTACGGTATCCTGGGTGGTTTCTAGGACATACTGGTGGTCGCTAGGGTATTGTAGGTGGTTACTACGGTGTTTTTGTCCTGTCTGATGTGAGAGTCCTGCATCCTCTGGTCAAGTTTCTCCTTCACTGTGCATCTGTAGGATTTATCGCCTGTTTTATCATTTAATGTTTAGTGTCAGAGATTTGATCAGTAGTGACGCTTGATTTAATGACAGCACAGGTGAGTAGAGTAAAAAACTGAAGTATCACCATACTTCCCCAGCTGATTAACTGCAGTTCATTAAGACACTTGTTTGTGAAATGTTATGTTTAAATATGACATATTATCTAGTTAAATACAATTATTTGTATCTGAACAATCGGACAAAGCCAAACTCAAAACTCGACTAGTTTCCACTATAGTCTAAATGAAGACATGCTTTGGAGGCAAAACAGACCTCAAAACTGACCGGTGCATGAAGACACACTGGTTTTACCTGTATTGTATTGCCTTAAGGATTACTATTAATGTAAAATAACATGGAGTAGAAAGTTACATAAACATATGCAATAATATCACACACTTACAGTCTCTTTCCTTTTGATTTTTTTCTTTCTCGCAGCAGTGCTTGAGGTGAAATATGGCCTTCGTGAGAGACAAATCGAGCATTTGGCACGGCAGATATAAACAGTTTATCCAGGATTTGTGCTGACTTATTTATTTTCACTATGATCTCGTAACAATCCTGTAGGAATTATAATTATGCAACCGAACAGCAGGACGCGTAAGACTCGTCTGGGAGACGCGTGTGCGAACCTGCAGGAGTGGCAGCAGGAAATCTATAAAAGTTAATACAATCGTTCATCCTTTATCAATCATGCGAGACAATAAACGCGTAAAAAATACGCTTTCCTGACTGGAACAGTCAAATTAACAGCTTTAATGGGTTTCCTGAAAAATTCAGCGGAGCATGTACGCATACGGATAACAATAGTGTAATACTGTTATGATAATTCGCTCAAGCTCAATACTGTGACCTTCGGTTTTCCTCACACTTTCAATTATTTCTTCAGTTTTATTTGCATGTCCTCTAAGTGGCGACCTTAGCGTGCATGTATGTACACACTCCCACACACACACATACACACACACACACACACACACACACACACACGGTAGCTGCTGTAAACAGACATCCTGTCTCAGATGGGCTGAAGGGTTTGTTATGCTTGATTCGGGTTCAGCGAGTTACTCAACACGGCTCTGGAGACGAGACCTGAGCAGCGGCCAAAAACAACACTGGCTCATGCATAGAGATGCCCGACACATTGTCCTTCCAGACCACCACAATCTGGCCAAAATCTCACACTAACACTGCAGTCTGGACGTAGTGAGGGAATAATTATATACACACCATCTTGTGTAATACTCACTGTGTAATATGTGGAAATATTTAGAAGACTTGATCTGATTCTTTGTAAAAAATAAAGTTACAAAAGGTTTCAAGTGATCAGTTCTTGAAAGAACCATTTTTTTTCTCAATGCAAAGAACATTTTTATAGTATAGAGAAACATGTTTTATCATAAAGAACCTTTTTTCTGCAATGAAAAGGTTTCGCTTTTCCATTTCGCCATCAAGTCCAATAAAGACCCTTTATTTTTAACCGTTGTTCTGTGCTAAAATCCTTTACATAATTTGGTGCTCCTGGTCAAAAAGCCTTTTAAAAACTGCTTGTAAATCTCTCATTATGCTATATTATATATTATATCTTAACCCTGAACCATAAAACCACAGGTATATTTGTAGCAATAGCCAACAATACGTTGTATGGGCCAAAATGATCTATTTTTCTTTTATGCCAAAAATCATTAGGATATGAAGTAAAGATCATGTTCCATGTAGATATTTTGTAAATTTCCTACCATAAATATATCAAAACTTACTTTTTGGTTAGTAATATGCATTGCTAAGAACTTCATTTGGATAACTTTAAAGGTGATTTTCTCAATATTTTTATTATTTTATTTTATTTTATTTATTTATTTTTTTTTTTTTTTTGCACCCTCAGATTCCAGATTTTCAAATAGTTGAATCTCAGCCAAATATTGTCCTATCCCAACAAACCATACATCAATGGAAAGCTTATTTATTCAGTTTTAGATGCCTTTTTTTTAAATGGACCTTTATGACTGGTTTTGTGGTCCAGATGTATTATATCACCAAATCTTGGATTCAGTCTTCTTGTCAACTTATTTTCTACTGAAATCTGTGAAGCCTGTGATCAAAACCTGTGCTAACTGTAAGAAAACCAGCTAATAAAAATAAAAATATTAAATCCAATATTTGGTGATAATATACCGTAATGAGAATTTGTTTAGTATTTTTTGTAGGCCAACAATGTGTATATATACAACATGAACACAACATGAGTGTTCACATATAGTCAAGTTGAATCAGACACATTTAATCCTATTTTTTGACATTCTAGGTAGCCTGACTCAACATTTTTTGTTTGCATGCGATTCACCTTAGACCTACTTCTTCATGTGGAATTGCTCGGTTTTTCTTTTTTTCTGTGCATGACCAATAGATGCACAGTAGCATTGTGTGCGCTGACATATTCACCTCATGCACAATAAGAACAGTTCACTCTAAAAATATCATTCTCATTAGATCAGCACATAACTCAAACCGGCGACTTCTGAAAGGACTGGGAAAAAAAAAAACACGCTGGTACAATCTCAGCCAGCTTTGCTATTTACACAACAGTAGCGTGCCTGCAGTGATTGTTTTGATAAATGGGTGACCGTCCACCGTCCCTCCACCCCCTCCGACTGACCCCTGGCACAGCGAGAGCAAACACAGTCTGCACGCGATGATTAACCCCCGCACTGTTCAGGGTCCGAGCACATTCTGTGTGTGTGTGTGTGTGTGTTTAACTCAACTACACTGCAAAACTTCTGAACAATGGCTCTTCCAGTTAACTTTACCTGGCACGACCTCTTTCATTAATGTTTTATTGACAACTGATTGTATTTTATTATTATGCTACACACGCAAAAATATTGTACTATCATCTGTAGTCCATGTGTCTATATAGACGGCAGGTAAGCACGTAACAAAATTGCTGAAAAAAGTATTCAAGTGTGAGCTAAACCTGAAAGAATTATTGATGATAATTTTAATATTTAATAAATATTATATATATATATTTTTTTCATTATTCTAAAAATGCAAGGGTTAGTTTTCAGTTAGTGTGATTTAAATATTTATATATATTTGGGTGGTTACAAGCAGTGTTCTGCAATGCATGTTCATGCATGGTTATTGTAGTTAACTAAAACTAAAACCCTATTAATAATTAAATATTAATTATTAGGCTGTAATAATTAAACATTAATTATATGGCTGTTTTTGAAAATAAGAACTTTTTAATTGACTTGCCTGGTTAAAGGTTAAATGGAGAAAAAAAAAAAAAAAAAAAAAAATATATATATATATATATATATATATATATATATATATATATATATATATATATATATATATAATTTTACAGTTAACTAAAAATAAAATAAACTTTAACCACAACAAAGTAAAATTGATTTTACTTTTTATTTTTTATTTTATTTTATTTCAGCTTCTTGTGAAAGGAACATTTCTCATTTTCAGTTTGTTTTTGCTGAATTAAAATAACTAAAACTGAAATTTAAAAAAGGGATTAAATTGCAGACATGAAAAAACTTTAACTAAAAAATTTAAAATGAAAACAACATAAAAAACATTTAAAATATGAATAAAAACTGTAATAGTATTTCAATCATACAAAAATATCACTTTTTTTATTCATCAGCTTTTTTTTTATCTTTAATTATTTAGCGGGCAGTTTTTTATATGAGCTCATTTTAACCGAAAGACTATGGATTATTTATTTAATTTTGTATTTTATTATTATTATTTTTTTAAATACATTTTTGCCTTTTACTAATTATTTTATCATACCACAAGACTGGTTCAGTCAGCTGCAAAATAAAATATGTTAAAAAAATATAGAGAAATGTTCTGAGTCAACTACTATTATTTGAACATTGCTAGGCTTAACAGTAGTGTGTGCTATGCCCTGATTAGAGGTAGGTGTGTATGTGTGGGTGTGTGTGTGTATGTGATGGTGTTGCGTGTCAAGCAGCCACATATCTGCTTTCCCTTCAGTGCATGCATGTTTTCTCGGTGTTTTTGTCTGACTCAGCACAAGCCGTGCCGCTGCGTGAGGTGACACTGAGATTGATGGTTGATTCGGGCTTCCGCACGCAACTATTGTTGTCCCTCCGACACCCGCGTTCACGCGCTCGCCGAACCTCCAGAGAACGGAAAGTGATATACAATTGCATTCACAGCGCTTGCGTGTGAGGAGCTCCGCTTTGATGTTCGCCGCTCACCTTCATTCTCACGCTCACGCAGATCACGCGTGGCGTGCCACTGTTCGGGTCGTGACTGATATATGAATGAAGTTTATTGATCCCTGTGGGGATGAGCTCATTCATGCTAAAGCTGAGCTGCTATTTCTGATGAATTCCTGTCGTGGTTATGGATGATCGAGCTGCTCAAAAGTCTTGCAGTAAATAAATTAATAAAGCGGTTTGTTACAGCGGCATAATGGTGTAGGAACAAAAGACTTTCGTCAGCTTAAACGCAATATTGATTTTTTTTAGCTATTTTTATAGATAGGATAGTTTAGAGACGACAGGAAAGCAGTGGGAGGAGAAAGGGTAGCAGGATCGGCAAAGGACCTCGAGACGGGATTCGAACTCGGGTCGCCGTGTTGCGCTGTATGTCGACGCACTAATTACGAGGCTATTGGCGCCGACGGCATATTGAATTTAACACGGATAAAAACGAAGCTGTGTGAGAAAGGCTCGGTGCAGTGTACAAAGGTTCCAGATCTAATATAGTTTACAACCCACATCTTTTAAAACAGTTTTATTATGTTTTTGTCTACTGAATGTTTTTTCAGAACGACATTTCGTCAGCTGAACAGTCGGAACAGTATATAACGATTCTATTTACAGCACCTTCATAAATTGAATAAAAACATTAAAAAGCAAAAACACATCAACGCATATCCTTTACTCATCATTTTGTAGAGTTTAAACATTTTTTATTTGTCTTGTTGTTGTTGTTTTGTTTTTTTGTTTTTTTTTGTAGAAAAGGTGCCTTGCCAAAGTGACTTGACGTTATAATTACGACTTGCCAACTTGTACTTACAAACTTCCTCCCAGGAGGACTTGAACCTTTACTTTGCATCAAAAAAGTATGCTTCATATATGGGTAGTGTGACATACAACATCCAACATGTTGTTACCAGTGTTGGGGGTAACGTATTACAAGTAACTTGAGTTACGTAATCAGATTACTTTTTTAAGTAACTAGTAAAGTAATGCATTACTTTTTAATTTACAGTAAAATATCTGAGTTACTTTTTCAAATAAATAACGCCAGTTACTTTTTCTTCCCATTTATTGATTGACAGCACTCCTGTCCCTATGTTGAGAGAAATTGGGAGTAAGATGTTACTGAAGTTCCAGTATAAATGTGAACATGAATTAATTAATCTCACTCGCAAAAAAAAAGTAGTATTACTTAAAATGAATAAAAACAGTGAAATGCAAAACACATGGATGCATATTCTGTTGTTGTTGTTTGTTTGTTTGTTTGTTTTTTCTGTAGAAAAGGTGCCTTGCCAAAGTGACTTGACGTTATAATTACGACTTGCCAACTTGTACTTATAAACTTCCTCACCCGGAAGAATTGAACCTTTACTTTGCATCAAAAAAGTATGCTTCATATATGGGTAGTGTGAATCAAATTCAGACATACAACATCCAACATGTTGTTACCAGTGTTGGGGGTAACGTATTACAAGTAACTTGAGTTACGTAATCAGATTACTTTTTTAAGTAACTAGTAACGCATTACTTTTTAATTTACAGAGTTACTTTTTCAAATAAGTAACGCCAGTTACTTTTTTTCCCACCTTTTATTGACTGACAGGTCTCCTGTCCCTATGTTGAGAGAAATTGGGAGTAAGATGTTGCTGAAGTTCTAGTATAAATGTGAACATGAATTAATCTCACTTGCAAAAAAAAAGTATTACTCAAAATGAATAAAAACAGTGAAATGCAACTCAGAATATGATGCAAACCTGCAAGAATTAAATGTTAGATAACACAAATATTCCATATTTAATTCCATTTTATTAACCAATGTCTTTACTTCTGACCTTTGATGATCAACCATACTAATAAGCAAAACTTACTCTAGTCTGTTGAACTGTCTTCTTCTGCGCTCTACTGTACAGACGTGAATTTACTTTTCCTTCAGCCTGAGGCTTATTCATTTCACTTTTGGTGTGAAAAGTTTTATGTTTGCCAAAATAGAAGTTTTTTTATATTAAAAACAAACAAGCAAGCCCTGCCCAGATTTAAAAAACTACCGCAAAAGTAACGTAACGTATTACTTTCCATAAAAAGTAACTAATGTAATTAGTTACTTTTTTAGGGAGTAACCCAATATTGTATTACTTTTAAAAGTAACTTTCCCCAACACTGGTTGTTACTGTCATGTAATTTACCAGCGTCAATTGCATAGCTTCACTGCCAGTCATACATCCTCTTCCCATAGAATAGTAAAGTGAAGCGGTCATACTCTTTTGGTGTACTGTTTTGCACCATGTGAAGAATTATTTGATTTTGGACAGAGCGAATGTCTATTTTCACTCAGAAATTGCTTGCAAATTTCACAATTAATTATGGAATTTTCAAGTAATACATTAATAGTATTGTCTTGTAAACCGTATCAAGGAATTGTAAAGATGTGATTTCCTGGCCTGGAAACACTATGTAAATAAAAATATTTCATAGAAATCTGTCAAGTGAAAATAAACATTTCTAGTTAGTCTCAACTATATCATGTTCACTAGAAATTGCTCTTTGTGAGTTCAATGTCTAATGATTTATAAAATCCTCACCTAGTGTGTCAGAGATCATTTTAGGACAGTGAATTTCTGTTTTTCTCATTCGGTGTACTGTATTGTGCTTTACTGAAGGTGAAGGTTGTTTAATCAGGAGTACAAAATCGTTTATATAACAGGGTTATTTAACATAGATAACACACACGCATAGCCCTCCAGGACTTACCTGAAAACCACTGAAAATCATTGGACAAGTGCTGTTAGAACCTTTAATATAAGTACAAGTGTAAAACATTTGAGATCAGATCATTGTGATGTAATCAAGATTCAAGATTTTTTTAATCGTCACATACACAATTATATACAGAATGCAATTTGCAGTTAAATGTGAACCTGGTTAATTATAATTCAAAAATTCATACAAATGCTTTTTGCACTCATTGTACATTCTCTCTCTCTCTCTCTCTCTATATATATATATATATATAGTGTTGGCTGTAATGCATTGCAAGTACCGTGAGTTACATAATCAGGTACTTTTTGCAGATTACTTTGTTTTCCCATCTATTGACTGACAGCTCTCCTGTCTCACGCTGAGAGAAATCGGGAGTAAATGGAGAAGAACTTCCTTCATCCTGAGCATTATTAATTTCACTTTTGGTGTGAAAAAGCCTTTACAGTTGCAAAAAATATAAGTTTTATTTGTTTGTTTTTAAAATTAAGTAAGCAAGCCCAGCTCAGCCCAGGTGACGCAAAGTAACACAAAAGTAACATAACATTACTTTCCATAAAAAGTAACCAAGCAATGCAAATAGTTACTTTATATGGAGTGACACAATATTGCAATGAATTACTTTTAAAAGTACCTTTCCCCAAAACCATATATGTGGCCCTGGACCACAAAACCAGTCTTAAGTATCACGGGTATATTTGTAGCAATAGCCAAAATTACATTATATGGATCAAAATGATTGATTTTTCTTTTATGCCAAAAATCATTAGGATATTAAGTAAAGATCATGTTCCATGAAGATATTTTGTAAATATCCTACTATAAATATATCAAAACCTAATTTTTGATTACTAATATGCATTGCTAACTGTTCAATTCAAATTCAATTCAAATTTATTTGTATAGCGCTTTTCAAGATACATATCGTTGCAAAGCAGCTTTACACCAAATTGACATTTTTACAATATATGTAGTAGTAGCTTGATGTACATATGGCAGAGATGTGTGGTAAAGTTCAATTAATGATGTAATCAAACAGACAAAGAACACTATAAATTAGTAGCAGAATTCGGTAGTGCTGTATGTTTTCAGGGTTGGCATCATCTGAAGTCCTCTGTGGGGTTGGCATAATCTCTTCTTAAGTGTTCTGGATCCACACTGGAGCTTGTGAATTCCTAGTTACCTGTGTTGGGGAAAGTTACTGTTAAAAGTAATACATTACAATATTGTGTTACTCCCTAAAAAAAGTAACTAATTACATTACTTAGTTACTTTTTCTGGAAAGTAATGTGTTATGTTACTTTTGCGTTACTTTTTAAATCCAATATAATTTGATATAAAATAGTTCTATTTTGGCAAACGTAAAAACCCTTTCACACCAAAAGTGAAATGAATAAGCCTCAGGCTGAAGGAAAAGCAAATTCACATCTGTACAGCAGAACACAGAAGAAGACAGTTCGACACACTTCAGCAATAATATTTAAAAAAAAAAAAAAGCACAAATGTTAATTAGTAATTTTTGCTTATTACTATGGTTGATCATCAAAGGTCAGACGCAAAGACATTGGTTAATAAAATGGGATTAAATATGGGATAATTGTGTTATTTAACATTTAATTATTGCAGATTTGCGTAATATTCTGAGTTGCATTTCACTGTTTTTATTCATTTTAAGTAATACTGAATCTGTTGTGTTTTTTGTTGTTTTTTTTCACATTTATTCTACAACTTCAGTAACATCTTAATCCTGATTTCTCTCAACATAGGGACAGGAGGCCTGTCAGTCAGTAAATGGGAAAAAAAAAAAGCAACTGCTGTTACTTATTTGAAAAAGTAACTCAGATATTTTACTGTAAATTAAAAAGTAATGCATTACTTTACTCGTTACTTAAAAAAAGTAATCTGATTACGTAACTCAAGTTACTCGTTACCCCCAACACTGATTGCTAAGAACTTCATTTGCACAACTTTAAAGGCGACTTTCTCAGTATTTAGATTTTTTTGCAAGATTTTCAAATAGTTCTAGTATCTAGTGAGTAATGATTTACAGGCTTTCTTTTAAAACGAATTACGTGCATCTTTAAATGAAAACGACTATGTTTTGTAATGTTCAGATGTGCAAAACCATCCATGTGATGTTTGTGTGTTTTTGACATGTCACAGTAACGCACATGACCTCTGACCTCCATGCCTTGCAGCCGGTGGGAAGCAGAAGGCCATCCTCAGGTGAAGTGTTTCAGCGGGTCACAGTGAAGTGTCATGAACCTCAGCCGCTGCTAATCCTATTAAGACGGGCGGCTCAGGGCGCACGCGAGGTCTGCAGCCAGACACACCGACTCCTGCCTCAATCATCTGAGAGTGTGAGCCCATTTCACCAGGAAACACAAGAACAGCTGCACTCAGCAGGACCTTCAGGACAAACAGCTAACTTACACAAGCATGAGCGCAGGATACTGCGAAAAGAGTTACGAAGGCACCGGAAATATATTTGTGTTGGTTACAAAATAAATACAAGTGTGTTAAAAGTGATGATTTTGCAGATGCGCTGGGATGCATTTGTGCCTTTCTGTTTGTCAGGTAATTGAAGGTGTGCAGAACATCAGAGCATCTGCTCTTCCTGCTCCGGGTTGCGTGCCGGTAGGTCGTTTTCTCATGCCATACTTCAAACATGACACTTCAAAACCTCTCTCTCCATTCAGGGCTGTTCCTGCCCACAAAGACACAAACATGACACTGATGGGTGGACGGCCCTCGCAGTGAACCCTGCAGGTAAGAGCTGGACGAGTTCACACACACTCATGCACGCACATGAACACAATGTAAATACTGCATGACATCTGTAAAGAGAAATTGATTCAGGTTACATAATCTTACACATATTGTTCATTTAAAAAATCTTAGTCTTAAGAATATCAACACACACACACACACTTAAGGGGAGACACGGCAGGCAAAAACACTGGTTTTTCATGCACCTGTCATATTTGAGATTTTGGGCTTTTTGGTTTTTCATGAAGTGTTTTTTCAGACTAGTGGAAAGAAAACATCCGAAAGACACTGTTAAGTGTTTCTTTTACAGCGCTTTTGCTATTTGTGTCAATAGATTTCAATTACAACATATTTTAAAAGGCTGTTTTCTCAAAATGAGTTTTTTCTCCTAGACTAAACCATAAATCTCCACTTCAGCAGGACTTACACACACCAAACTTTACATTTTAATTCCTGTTTATATCCTGAAGGTTTTTACAGAGGGATTTGTTCATATAGAATTTGCTTGATTTTCTAAAACATTCAATTTCCCCCAAACTGTAAATATATATATATATATATATATATATATATATATATATTTTTTTTTTTTTTTTTCTTTTTTTTTTCTTTTTTAATTATGGAGAGACCAAATAAGATACCCAAAATTCACTCAATAAAAACATTTGACTCTAATATGTAAACAAAAAAAATTACACAAGAATTTTGAAACTGACTTCATCCAGTGTTTTTGTACTAGAAATGTATGCAAATTAGCGCCTTTTTTTTTTTTTTTTTTTTTTGCAGTTATCAATGAAATCAATCAACTGGGTAAGTAAGGTGATAACTATCAGTATTTTTTTTTACCCTATTCACCTGCAGTGTCTCGCTTTAAAGTATCATTCATATTAAATAAAAATGAAGAAAATGTTACCTAATCGTAACATTAGTAACGTAATCTTGGTTTCTCAGTTAACGTATACCAACTACTTTTAGATTACTTTTAATTAAACACCATTAAACAACCATGCTGATATAAAAAGGCAAAGAGAAAGAAAATATATTCAGTTTTTTATATTAACATCATAAAATGCATTAAACATGACCTTGCTGAAAATGAATAGTGAGCTGATAGCTAATTGAAGCTAAACATTTGAACACTAAAAATAGAAATATTTAATATGTTTACCTGCATGTCAGTGTGACCTTTAACCAACATCAGACGACTGTAAACATGCAGCTGCGTTGCAAAATTATTTGAAATATTAACTTCCTCAGAGTTATGTAAGTTAAATTAAATAAATAAATATTTTATTTGACAAAAATGTTTGGGAATCTCTGCATTACATGAACAAATACTGATAAACATGAACACCAATGAATTACACACCCAAAGTTTTTCAGGTCTGAAATATTTTGTCCAAACTTCCAGAATCAACAGTTACTGAAGATCAGTGGATATGATGAAGACAGTGTTTCACATCACACATTGTGTTTAGTAACTTGTATAATTATTTTTAATACATGATCTAATAGCTTAAAGGGTGTCTTTCCCCCCAAATTCAGAAGAATGTTTTAAACATTCATTGACATGACATTTGTGAACTTTACAAAACTAAAATGCATATACTGTCATTACAAGTACTTAATTTTTAGAATCTGATTACATAATCCAGATTATATGTAATCAGTTACTACTCATACTAATATATATATGTATATATATATATATATATATATATATATATGTGTGTGTGTGTGTGTGTGTGTGTGTGTGTGTGTGTGTGTGTGAACCTGGACCACAAAACCAGTCATAAGTGTAAATTTCTCAAGATTGAGATTTACATCACCTGAAAGCTGAATAAATAAGCTTTCTGTTGATGTATGGTTTGTTAGGAAAGGATAATATTTGGCCGAGATTTAAACATCTGGAATCTGAGGGTGCAAAAAAATCAAAATATTGAGAAAATTGCCTTTAAAGCTGTCCAACTGAAGTTCATAGCAATCCATATTACTAATCAAAAATTAAGTTTTGATATATTTACGGTGGGAAATTTACAAAATATCTTCATCGAACAAGATCTTTACTTAATATGCTAATAATTTTTGTCATAAAAGAAAAATCGATAAATTTGACACATACAATGTATTTTTGGCTTTTGCTACAAATAAACCTGTGCAATATAAGACTGGTTTGTCATCCAGGGTCACATATATATATATATATGTGTGTGTGTGTGTGTGTGTACCCTCAATCTCTCTGAAGTAGATAAAATCTCTCTTCCTCAGGGTTCTTCTTCAAAATAACTCACACTATTTTCTGCTTTATATCACACACACACACAGGTCTGGCAGTAAAGGTGAGCACGGCAGGTGCTCGTGCGTTGCGTGATGAAGCTTCACACTCATTTGACTTCTTTCATCTCGTGAGATTCCTTTGAGTTTTACTGCTGAAGGCAAACAAATGTGTCTTGCTCTCTTAGTTTGTCCTTTGACACTGACATAGCGGCTCCAAACACACGCAAACCCTTCATGCTACATTACTGCCAAAGTTTTCAAAACTTTATGGTGTTTTGCCATGTTTTCTCCCAGCTGCTTTTCTGAGTTCAGTCTCTGGTGTCTTTTATTTTTCAAATGCAAATGCAAATGCGTGCAGCACAGATATTTATATTATTAATTAATTAATTAATTAATTAATTTAATGTGTATTATTGTTAATTTTTTTATCTTTTGGATTTTGCATTATCAAGACTTATATTTTTGTTAAATGATTTCTTTGCCTGGCAAACAGCGTTTGTTATTTTAAAACTCTTGACTTTTTGATTCTTCACTGTTTGCACTCTATTTTCCACCCTTTAAATATAATGCATAATAAAAAATATTATAATGCATTAATTCTGCCTCGTAATGCACATTATAACGCATTGTATGATCTCATGAGTAATTGTAACCACAGTTATAATTACACCTTTAGAAAATATAATGCTTTAAAACATGACAAACAAACCTTCAAATATTATAATGCATTTTAATTTTGGTTACAATTATTTATGAAAAGATGTAATGCATTGCAATGTTAAGATTACATCATTGATTATAAACGCATTAATCAGTCTTCAGCCTATACTTTTGATGTGAATGCTTCCTTAACATCCCTAATGTTTGCAACTTTGCATCATTTCTGCTCAGCGTGTTTGAATCAACAGGGGTTTGGTGATTTTTAGTGATAAATGAAGGTTATTTGTCCTCAAGTTGACACAGGTGTCCTGACAGAGGAAGCACAGGTGCTCCACTAACACTAGATCTGTTGTTAAACTTCCTTACAGTAAATGCCACTCGCTTTAATTTGGTGACATTCACACATTTTAAGTGTGATTTCATCGTCCAGACTGGCCTTGGTCGCGCCGGTTGCCGTGATTCATGCGGAATGTGTGTCACATAGAAGCGTCGCAACTCCCAGTTCACACGCGAGGAACCGGATTTACAGTCAGAGAGGCGAGTCACTCGCGGCTCTGAAGCGGGATTAAGCGGGCTGAGATTGCTGGTGTCGAACTGACCGATCGCATGATTTCAAAAGACCAAAGATCCGGTTCATTCAGAGCGCAAAAATCCGCACCTTCGTGCTCAAGAAAAAGAGCCGCTGCCGCCTTCGCGTGACTAACCGAGCAGATTTAGGATTGTCCCGAAGAGCGAGCCCACCCCTACCAGCGCTCTCACGCGAACACACGAGACACGGGCCGCGCTCTCACCGGCGCGCTGCGTACTGCGTGCTTCACATCTCACTCCTTAGGAAAACAGAGTTTGCATGCGAGGAATGTGGGAATAATCTAAAGAACCTTTTAATGCAATGGAAAGAAGGCTATTTATGAGACGGTCACTGCCAATAAAACTCTATTCAGTGTAAACACTAAACATTTCAAACAGTATTTATTCTTGTCACTTTAGTAGTGGTGTACTTGTCATTGGAAATTAAAAAAAAAAAAACAGTTAGTTTTTAGATACCTAATTAAGACGTAAAGATCAATAGTAATATAGTATAATCTTGAAAGTAAAGGTTCCAGATGGGGTTTTCACAGCAATTGCATAGAAAAACATTTTTGGCTCCCCAAAGAACCTTCAAGTCAACAGTTAAAAGAACCCTTTGTGTGAAGAACATTTTAATAATCTAAAGAACCTAAAGAACTTTTTTTCTACTATAAAGAACCTTTTATATACTGTAAAGAAGGGTTCAGTGAACGTTAAAGACTCTTTATGGAACCATCAATGCATACAAAACTTTTAGACTTATTTACACCTAAAAGGTGCATATTGGTACCTTAAAGGTACATATAGTACATATTAGTATCTAAACGCTTTTGTACCTTTTTCTGAGTGCATCATTGGGAACAAAAACAATTATTTTATTTTTATTATAATAGTCTGCCTGTTATATCATATATATTTGTAGCAATAGTCAAAACTGCATTGTATTGTCGGTGCCGGTACCCTTGTGGGCAGCGCACCCACTTATGGCGCAGTTGCGCTTAGAGTGTCCTGAGTTCGAATCCCGCCTTGTGGACCTTTCCTGGTTCCGCCCTTATCTCTCTCTCCCAAAATTAACGATTTTTTCTTTTATGCCAAAAATCATGTTCCATGAAGATATTTTGTCAATTTCCTACCGTAAATAAATCAAAACTTAATTTTTGATTAGTAATATGCATTGCTAAGAACTTTATTTGGACAACCTTAAAGGCGATTTTCTCAACATTTTGATTTTTTGCATCTTCAGATTCCAGATTTTCAAACAGTTGTATCTCGGCCAAATATTGTCATATCATATCAAACCACACATCAATGAAAAGCATATTTATCAAACTTTTTACCCTTATGACTGCTTATGTGGTCCAGGGTCACAATTGTTTCTAGTTCACGTTTCGAGCACATTGGAATTTGTTTTTGCACAATACAAAATAAACCAAAATAGGGATTTGGGAGCGATAGAAAAAAAAAAGCATTACCAAAAAAAATAAATAAAAAATAAATAAAGAACCGTTTTTTTTTTTTCTTAGTGTGAAATACATTTTACTAACTTAAAGAACTTTTTGGTTTTGGTTTGATTTGGCAAATCTTTTAGGTTTCGTGTGCTGATCTAAAATCCTTCTTTCTTCTTTGCTCTCCAACAAAAGGGGAACTTCTCACTAGAACTTCAAAGCACTTTCAAAGATCCTTAATTACACGAGCAATCGGCATGTATAATTAGGATTCTTAAGAAGCCACTCTCGCTGACCCGGGATCTGTTCCTCAACTTTGATCAACTGGAGACGGTCAGACCTCCCAATATGATGATATAAATCATCTGAAGTGTTACAGCAAATGTTCATGATTGATCGGTGCGACCAGAACATCTCAGTCTCTTTCAGAAAGATGCTTCATAGAGTTGAAATGAAAGAAAAACAAATCAAGTGTTTTACTGAAATCAAACGCGTGCATGAAATGAATCAATCAAAAAAGTGCATTAACTTAAACACTGACAGAGATGGTGAAACGATGGTAAAGTCTGAACTCGGTTGCCCTCTCCCCCCTCCAGCATCCTCGCGCGCGCCCAGGGAAGCGGTGCGCTCGCGCTCTCACGCAACGTGGCCAATCTTTAACCCGCGCGCTACAGGTGCACGCACGCGATGCTGTTTGATGAGTTTATCGTAGCGTGTTTCAAATCACGATAACAGTCTGAGGTGACCGAGATTCCTACAAGAGAAACCTACCGCAGAACAAACAAATGAGCGCAGCTCGGGTTTAATGTAACTCAATCATAATGCATTTCACTGACCGCGCTTTGCTGCTGACATACATTGCATTTGAAGGTCGCACGGTTTTTACTCCATGCTGGCGGCTTTTCCTGTTGACACAGTGAATGAGATGCATGAAAAATGTGTGCAGGAATCTGCAGCAGGGCTGTGAAACACACACACGCACACACCTTTGCACGCGATGCTCTACCTGTTGCTTAATGAGTTACGAGCGCGTGCCAGGCGAACATGACCCTACAAATCAACGCAAAACTGTAGCTTATGTCGATTTACTCTTCGGCGAATATGCAGGCAATTATCAGATGTGTTGCAACAAACAGTTTATTTAGTCTATAATTGTCGAAATTGTCAAACAGATTTATGGCACTGATTGCTGTCTGTTGAGACAGTTTTATTGGACAAATAAACAGCAAGATGCATGTTAAAGGAGCTTCTTTCTTCCTTTCTTTCTTTCTGTTTACATATTTGCATTAAACCTGTTGCCCTGCTTTGTTTTTTAAAAGTTGCAAATCTCATCTAATCTATAATACGCACTGCGCATTTATTTCTCAGCCTGTGCATTGAGTAGTATTTTCTAAAAACGGACAGACAGCTTTTGTAAAATATGTTGTAAAATATTATCATTATCCCAAAGCGGCAAAAATACTCGCAAAAAGTTTAACTCATTTATATTCAGCTGTTTCAAGGGTCTTTTAAAGTGTCACATTTATTTATTTATTTATTTGTTTGTTTGTTTAGTACTGTTCATAAATCTATTATTATTATTATTATTATTATTATTATTATTATTATTTCATATATATTGATAAATAACGCATTTAGTTTAATAAATATAATAAAATATTGTAGTTCTTGAAAGTTTGATCCATTGTTCATTATATATATATATATATATATATATATATATATATATATATATATATATATATATATATATGTATATAATTTTATTTTATTTTATATATCGTCACATTTAGGTGTGCGTGTGTTTGGAAACACAAGTTTTTCTCCGTTGATGTTGCAATGATGGATCGATCACCCTGTAATAAAATCTTATTCCTGTCACTGATTCTCTCCCATTCACAAAGCCTCCAGCTCTTCATGACGTCACGTGAAGGGCAACCAATCGCGACGAGCTCTTCTCTATAAAAGTTTTACCCGCTGGAATACTGCAACACTCCTTCTGGAGATAATTGACTCTGGATAGACAGATTCAGCCGAAAAAAAGGAGGAATATTCGTCTGATCGCTCTGGGTAAGTCTGATGTAAATACTTCTTGCTTTTAGAGAATATTTGATTTGATTTCAATGTGTAATTTATTTTTTTTTGTTTTTTTTTTTGCCCAAAAATATTAAAAAAATGCACTCTTTTTACTTTCTTCTTACTTCTTTTACACAATATTGTACCACTTGTTCATTGACTGAGATCTAAATATAATTTTTTAAAGAAAATTGATGGTCCTTTATATATATATATATATATATATATATATATATATATATATATATATATATATACTATTAACATGTTTATGTTTATTTACAAAGCTTTTAGATCAATATAAAAAGTTTTAGGTTGCACTTTATATATGAGTGCATTCTAGGACACTTGAATGAAGGTGTGTGTGTATCTCAGATATGTGCTCTGGCCTTGAGACAATCACTTCACGTGTAGTTTATCATTAATGAATTTGGCAAAATGCAAAATGCCAAACAACATGCATTGGTTAAACTGCAAAAATAGATCAGTTAGTTCTATGCATGCACTAAAAAACTCATGCATGCACATGCAGTGCAACATTACCGAATGACAGGTTGCAGAAAGACACACCTTTTTCAGTATCACTCGTGCAAGACGTGTTACTACGCTTTTCTATCGCTCTCTAAGGTTCACAGTCAATCTTATTGATCTCTCTTTTGTTTTGAGCAGGTAATCTGTTCATTGTCTGAAGAAGAAGGAAACAGAACAAAGGAAGATAACCATGGCTCTTACAGTTCTTCCCTTGCTGGGCCCGATTTCTGTGTCTGAGAGCCTCGTGGCCATCATCACGATATGTGTGGTGTATCTGCTCATGCGCCTCACGCGTACTAAGATCCCGGAAGGGCTCCAGAAGCTGCCGGGACCGAAGCCTCTCCCCATCATCGGAAACGTCCTGGAAATGGGAAGCAACCCACATCTGAGCCTGACCGCCATGAGCAAGTGCTACGGCCCCGTCTTCCAGATCCAGATCGGCATGCGTCCCGTGGTGGTGCTCAGCGGCAACAACGTGATCCGTCAGGCCCTCCTCAAGCAGGGCGACGAGTTCGCCGGACGTCCGGATCTGCACAGCAGCAAGTTCATCAGTGACGGCAAGAGCCTGGCCTTCAGCACGGACAAGGTGGGCGTCTGGCGCGCCCGTCGCAAGCTGGCCCTCAGCGCCCTGCGAACCTTCACCTCGGTGCAAGGCAAGAGCCCGGAGTATTCGTGCGCCCTTGAGGAGCACATCAGCAAGGAAGGTCTCTATCTGATCGAAAGGCTTCACAGCGTCATGAAGGCAGACGGGGGTTTCGATCCTTTCCGCCACATCGTGGTGTCCGTGGCCAACGTGATCTGCGGGATATGCTTCGGCCGGCGCTACAGCCACGACGACGACGAGCTGGTGAGTTTGGTGAACATGAGCGACGAGTTCGGGAAGATCGTGGGAAGCGGCAATCCTGCCGATTTCATCCCTTTCCTGCGCATCCTGCCCAGCACGACGATGAAGAAGTTCGTGGACATCAACGCTCGCTTCTGCAATTTGATGAAGAAGATGGTCAACGAACATTACGACACCTTCGACAAGGTGAGAGCTCTCAGATTTGTCTGTCGCATCACTGTCTCTTTTACGCTCTGTATAGCTTATCAAATGTAATATTTATTTCAGGATAACATCCGAGACATTACCGATTCGCTCATCAACCTCTGCGAAGACCGGAAACTGGACGAGAACTCAAACCTCCAAGTGTCCGATGAGAAGATTGTCGGAATCGTCAACGACCTCTTCGGAGCCGGTGAGCGCTGGGAAAACCCAATGATTTCAATTTCAACTCTGACTCCAATCTGACGTGATATTAAAGTGTGACTGTGTCTCACTGACAGGTTTCGACACTATCAGTACGGCTCTGTCTTGGGCTGTCGTCTATCTAGTGGCCTACCCTGAGATCCAGGAGCGACTGCAAAAAGAGCTGAGTGAGTATCTCTCTCTATATCTGTCTGTCTAGGTACACTCTTAACAGAAGCACTTCTGGTTTGAAATAAAGTCTAAAGAAACTTGTAGAGAATCTTGTAACATTCCATGGTTTTTAAAGGTTCTTCGTAGAACCGTCGATACCCATGAAGAACCTTTGTTTTTAAAAGTTTATAGTTGAAAAGCTTCTTCCACTTGTAAAAGTAACAATTCTTTATTGGCATTGATGGTTCCATGAAGAATCTTTAACATCCGTGGATGCAAAAAATGGTTCATCTGCTGTGAAAAATGGCCTTTTGGAACCATGGTTGTTGGTTGGTAAAGGTTCTTCATGCAATCATTGATGTTAGATAGATTCACTTCGTTGCAGTTGGCTTTCAAATGTTAAAATCTGACAAACCGTGTTCGAACCTTTCCAGAGGAAAAAGTCGGAATGGAGCGTACGCCACGTTTGTCGGACAGAACGGACTTGCCGCTTCTCGAGGCCTTCATTCTGGAGATCTTCCGTCATTCGTCCTTCCTTCCTTTCACCATTCCTCACTGGTGAGTTGAGAACAGCATCCTCGCACTGAATAAAACCACATGTACCAAAGATGGATTCCTGTAAACAACGTTGCAGTGTTTACCAAAGTCGGCCGTGCCGATGACCGCTTGCGTTTTTGTCTTTCAGTACGTCCAAAGACACGTCGCTCAATGGATATTTCATTCCCAAAGACACCTGCGTGTTTGTAAACCAGTGGCAAGTCAACCATGACCCGTAAGTTTCTCGTAATGACTTAAACGTGGACGGTAAATGATGCAATGTGCTCTTAAACGAAGCTGAACCGTCTGTTTCTTCTCGCAGAGAACTGTGGAAGGATCCGTCAAGCTTCAACCCCGACCGGTTCCTCACGGCGGACGGGACGGACCTGAACAGGATGGAAGGAGAGAAGGTGTTGACTTTCGGGCTCGGGAAGCGCCGCTGCATCGGAGAGTCCATCGGACGTGCCGAGGTCTTCCTGTTCCTGGCCATCCTTCTCCAGAGGTTAAAGTTCAGCGGGATGCCGGGGGAAATGGTGGATATGACGCCAGAGTACGGGCTGACCATGAAGCACAAGCGCTGTCTGCTGCGCGTCACGCCGCAACCCGGCTTCGAATTCCCTAGCTCCGCTGCGTGAGCCGAACCAAAGGTCAACGGGGTTGACATTTCACTGGAGATTCCGGTTCGGGGCAAACCTCGCCGTCGGCTCGCAATGCCAAATATTTGAAAGATGTTTGACCGTGATGCCAGTCAAAGCATCCAGTGCATTTTACTGCAGTTATTTCAACCACGCTGGATAACCCAGAGTCCGTATGTGGCTTTATCATGTACATACATCTATGTTTTCATGGGAACATGCACTTTTGCATGGGTTCATCCTTTCAAAAGTCAAATGCTGATAACATATTTGTGCTTTTAAATATAGTGCACAGATAACACCGAGTGCCTGTCGCAGCTCAAGCCCTTATGCTGCTTTTGTGCCAGTTCATCAAATGAATGCCTTCTTTTGTCATAAGCTTAAAATGCAGATTCCTCAAATCTGCTGGACGACATACACTGAAGCTATTTTCTGTTCTATTACGATCCCAAAATGTGATCCAATTGTAAATATCCAGCCGCTTTTACTGTTCGCATTTTCCATGTGCCTGATCTCATGTTTGTACAGACTGTTGAAGATTTATATCTGCATTTTTGTATTTATCAAGGTTCTTCTGGACACTCGATATCATTCTAGATCAAATTTTCTTCCCTGAATATTGTTTTTGTTGTTTAATTGTCTCTGTATTGCCTGATACTCTTTGTGGCAGGTGCTTAGTGTTTTGTATAATGAAGGAATTTAACATTTGAAGTAGTAGAATTGATCATTCCTGCAAATGTGGTCTCACACCAGCTCTGCCAGCAGGGGCATTGTTTTTGCATAGCCTATTTATGATTGCTAAATGAATAAATAAACTTTTATAGTGTATGTCTCTGTCTGTCTCTATTTAAACATCATACACAGCATTAACAGTGAAGAAAATAAGTATATAAATAGGTAAACACTGAATAATGGCCACAATAATCTAACACTGCTTGCATGATTCTCAAAAGATTCATGACAAAAAGAATTATGGTTTTATAGAACAACAAACAAATATAATATTACCATTGCACATTAAAAAAAAAAAAAAAAAAAAAGCATGGAATCGTGTGTTAAAAATGGTAAAACACAGTTTTCTTGCTTTTTGTGAAACATGCTCAACTTTTTCTGTTAATGTAGGGATGTTTGTGGTCAAATCTCTTATGGTGTTCCACAGGGCTCCGTTTTGGGTCCTCTTCTTTTTGCATTAGATATACACTACAGCTCAAAAGTTTGGGATCAGTAAGCCTTGTAATGTTTTTTAAAGAAGTCTCTTATGCTCATCAAGCCTGTGTTTGTTATTTGATCAAAAATACAGAAAAAAAATATATATATATTATTACTATGTAAAAAAAAAAATGTTCTTCTATTTTAATATACATTAAAGATCTAATTTATTTCTGTGATCAAAGCTAAATTTTTCAGCATCATTACTCCAGTATTCAGTGTCACATAAACACTGAAAAACAGCTGTGCTGCCAAATATTATTTTGGAACCTGCGATTTTTTTTTTTTTTTCCAGGATTCTTTGATAAATAAACAGCAAAAAAGAACAGCATTTATTTAAAATAGAAACAATATAGCAATATATTCTGCTGTTTAAAAGTTTGGGGTCAGTACATTTTTATTCTTTCTTTTTTTTTTTTTTTTTTTTTTTGAAAGAAATTAATACTTTTATTCACCAAGGATGTGTTAAATTAATAAAAAGTGATAGCATAGAATTACGTTGTTAGAAAAGATTTATATTTTGAATAAATGCCGTCCTTTTTAACTTGTTATTCATCAAAAAATCCTGAAAAAAAGAATCACAGGTTCCAACATTGATAATTCCAATAATAAATCAGCATATTAGAATGATTTCTCGCCCATCAGTTCTGTTTCTCACCCTCTATCTTCTCGTTTTAAAGCTAAAGATGATCAGGCTTGTTCTCAAAGGCTGCTTCGAGGTCCCAATAGGGTCTGGAACAGTCTTCCTCTCTTTATTAGATGCGCTCTTTCTACTTCGATATTCAAATCCTCTTTGAAGACCTATTTTTATTCACTCTTTGTATTTAATTCTTCCTGAGGGTGTAATTTTTATTTATTTATTTATTTATTTTTTATACATTTGATTTTGAAAGATTTGAAAGATTTATGCCAGGAATAAAATAAAAATAAAACATTTAGTTAACCAAAGTAAAGTGACAGTGCTTCATAGGTCTTTTTAGCATTACTGTTTCTAATATTTTGCAAAGTAGAACCACATTGTTTAATTTCTTTAATGAAATGTTCACAATTTGGCTTAGCTTTAGCCCATTTCTTTACATGACTATGATATTTTCTGAGTTAAACAATTAGTTGCATAATAAAGGAAATTGTACTTTTAGAGTCAATGGTATCTTGTACAAAAAAGAATACAACATCATACATTTCTATTTGTATTAATGTACCAAACATCCTAGAAATGACGCTGGAGACATCTACCCCAAATAACTTTGAGTATACACATTGAAAGAAAAGGCGAGTCACAGATTCTTTAACAACACCACAAAACTCACAAGAGTTTTCCAGATCCAGTTTGAACTGTTCAAATAATTCTTTAACAGGGTAAATTCTGTGTAATATCTTAAAAGATACCACTTTTACTTTTTTACTTATGAAAAACTTTTTTGTTATTGACCATACTTTCTTCCACTCAATGTTTTCATATTTAGATGACCAAAATACTGTAGAGCATGGCACATAATTATTCTTTAACGCATTTCTAATATATCTATTACTGCATTTATCTTTAACAATATTAATATCACCAATAAATATATCACAAGTCAATGGTTGTTGGTCAGTATTAATGGAATATACAGAATTACGTAATAATGAAACAACTTTACTTGGAATTGCATCAAAAATAACAGCATAGTCTTTTGGTTTCACAGGAATTTTACATTTTTTTAAGGAATTCTGTGTATGTCAAAAACAAATCGTGTTCATCAAGCAACTGACTAACAGTAAATATTCCATTGTCATACCATGACTGATTAAAGATTTTTTTTTTTCATACAAGATATCTCCATTATTCCACAGAAAATATCGATGTGGTGTGAAATTGTGCTTATAGATTAATTGCCAAGCCAAGAATGCCTCTTTATGAAAATTTGCCAGTTTAATTGGGATTTTATCAATAGAAAAATTACATTTTAAAAGAAAATTAATACCACCTAAAGAATTATCTGTTCATAAATCAATAAACTAAACTTAACCGAGCGTGACGTCATCGACGCGCGACAGCGCCTGACAGTAAACAAACACAAGTGTAGTTTTGAGCTGATAAAGAACACACGTGGGCAGAGTAATTTAAACAACTTACACACAAGGTAAGAGACTGGCTGTTTTATTTTAGAATGATTTATCGACTAATTGAGAAGACCAGAATGAGAGGATAAACACGAAAACGAACATTTGCGTTAACACAACATCTGCGTTAAGTCTCTGAACAGTAGCCAGTTTCTGTTTGGCATATTACATTTCCCTGATGAATTACACAATCACTCACTATTACTTTACAGTTACAGTAAAGTACCATGGTAGTAGCGTGTTTGTTTTGGGTTGTTTTTCTTTTCGCAAAAAGTACCATGGTACTAAAAAAAAAACAAAAAACAGTGATATCAGTTGGTATTTTGTAAATATATTAACACGGAACTCCTTCCATGGTATTTTTTTTTAAATGACGGAAGTATTTTTTTAAAGTAGGGGTTTTTCAAACTAAGTTCTGTGGAAAAAGTTCTGAGCAATACAGTGTAATAAAATAAATAAATAAAAATTAGATTAAATTAAATAATACAAACATTAAAATAATTAAGTTAACAATAAATATAAATTAACAATATTTTTAAAAGATTTAAATAAATAATACATTTAACAGTACAGTACTAGACTGTGTATCCAAAAACCTAATGTAACTTAATAAATACGAAATATTTTCCGAATTATATTTTAAAAATGCTATGGCATATAATATATGTGACCCTGGACCACAAAACCAGTCATAATGAATCTGAGAATGCAAAAGAAAATCACCTTTAAAGTTGTCCAAATGACGTTCTTATCAATGCATATTACTAATCAAAACTTTTGATATATTTACAGTAGAAAATTGACAAAATATCTTCATGGAACATGATCTTTACTTAATATCCTAATGATTTTTGGCATAAAAAAAAAATAAAAATTATAATTTTGACCCATACAATGTACTGCTGGCTATTGCTACAAATATATCCGTGCTGCTTACGTCTGGTTTTGTGCTCCAGGGTCACAAATCAGTTTACATTAGTATAAAATACATTTTATGATGGGGTCCCTCACATGAGTAGAATCATATTTTGGGGGTTCGTGGATCTAAAAGATTGAAATCCTCTGAGAATGACAAATGAACACTTTGAAATCTTGATATTGTTATAGTATGGTCATTCTGTCACCATACACTGATGATGATGTCACTTCCTGTGGCTGTTGTCTCAGAGCATCCCGGCTGGGCTGTTTGGTGTCCATTAGAAAAGCCATCCAGCTGGTATCATCTAAATGAAATGATTGCATTATAAATTCTCCTTCATTCTCACAGTTGAATGGACATCAACGAAATGAAGAATCTTGAGAGACAGAATGACCTTAACAGCAGTCGCAGCAGTCCTCCTGTCACACTCCTGCACAAAGGTGAGGAATCCTCTGGGCTTTTAGACACTTATTTACTGCACAGTTAATTTGTGATGGATGAAGTTCATCATGATTGTGTGTTTGTGAAAGTTTGTCAGCAGATGCATCTTATATTAAAAGGACAGCTGACCCAAAAAATTCTGATGACAGAGGTTTTGTTCATGAAGTGTTTAATCTTGTGTTTAAGTTAATAATGATGTTTGGTTGCCAACATTCTTCAAAATGTCTTTTGTGTTTCACAGAAGAAAGAAAGTCATAGAGGTTTGGAACAACATGAGGGTGAGTAAATCATGACAGAATGATTAGTTTTGAGTGAACTAACCCACAAACATCTGACTGATGCGTGTTGAGTCTAAATACAGCTCACTGTCCAAAATATCAAACCACATTCAGGAGAACTGTCCCATGATGCAGTGTACTGATATCCTATTCTATTCTATTTTATTTTATTCTATTCTCTTCTCTTATGTTCTATACTTTTTTTTTTCTTGTGTACTCTATTTTATCTTGTTATATTCTGTTCTATTCTATTCTTTTTTTATATATTATGTTCTGTTCCCTTCTATTCTATTTCATTCTATTCTATTTTGTTCTATTCTATTCTTTTGTATTCTGTTCTGTTCTAATATCTTATGTTCTTTTCTGTTCTGTTCTTTTTTTGATATATCCTGTTTTGTTACGTTCTATATTCTATTCTATTCTAATAGCTTATGTTCTGTACTGTGCTACTTTTTTGATTCTCTTCAGTTGTTTACTCTCATTCACTCTAGTCTAGTCTGTTCTTATATTCTATTTTAATATTTTCTGTTAGATTCTATTCTATTCTATTTTGATATATCATGTTCTTTTCTCTTCTATATTATTTTGTTCTACTCTCTTGTATTCTACTGTAATATCTTCTGTTCTATTTTGGTTTATATATTCTAGTCTAGTCTATTCAATTATGTTCTATTTTATTCTGTTTTGTTCTTATTTTGTTTTAATATAAGCTGTTCTATTCTATTCTTCTATTCTGTTCTATTCTGATGTATCCTGTTCTATTCCCTTCTATTCTATTTTGTTCTATTATGTTGTATTTTTTTTGAATATCTTCTAATTTTTTTTTATATATTCTATTCTAATATCTCATGTTCTGTTCTATTCTATTTTATTTTTTGATATATGAAGAGTTCAGATGCAAAAGCCCCTAAATCCATCTGACGTCTTTCTTTAAAAATGCATTTTTATCAGGCTCAGATGTATAGGTTTCTATGTAAGTACCGGTACTTCTGATTGGGCTGAGGCTGGTATTTTAGTGAGTTTGAAGAAAAAGTATTTGATGGACGTATAATATGTGTCGAGAGCATTCACTCAGTATCATTATCTCATTTTTGACTGAGATGGCTTTTAGATGGTTTTGCATCTGAACTCTTCATATCCTCTTCTATTCTAACTTGTGTTCTGTACTGTTCTACTTTATTTTGATAAATCCTCTTCTATTCTATTCTACTCTGTTCTAAATTCTCTTCTGTTCTAATATCTTATGTTCTGTTCTATTTTTTGTTTTGATATATCTTCTTCTATTCTATTCTATTCTATTCTATTCTATTCTATTCTATATTTTATTCTATTCTAATATCTTATGTTGTGTTCTGTTGTGTTTTGATAAATTCAATTTTATTCTATTCTATTCTAATCTCATCCTGTTCTGTTCTATTCTGTTTTATTTTGATGCATCTCCTTCTATTCTATTTTGTTCTTTATTCTATTCTGTTCTAATATCGTATTTTCTGTTCTATTCAATTTTATTTTGATATCCTGTTCTGTTCTATTCTATTTTTTATTCTATTCTAATAACTTATGTTCTGTACTGTTCTATTTTATTTTGATATATCCTTTTCTATTCTATTCTACTCTGTTCTATATTCTGTTCTGTTCGAATATCTTATGTTCTGTTCTATTTTTTATTTTGATATATCTTCTTCTATTCTATTCTATATGTTCTATATTTTATTCTATTCTAATATCTTCTGTTCTGTTCTATTCTATGTTGTTCTACATTCTGTTCTATTCTATTCTGTTCTATTCTAATATCTTCTATTCTATTTTATTTTGATTTATCCTGTTCTGTTCTATTCTATTTTATTTTGATGCATCTCCTTCTATTCACTTTTGTTCTTTATTCTATTCTGTTCTAATATCTTATGTTCTGTTCTATTCTATTTTATTTTATTCTATTCTAATAACTTATCTTCTGTACTGTTCTATTTTATTTTGATATATCCTCTTCTATTCTATTCTACTCTATTCTATATTCTATTCTGTTCTAATATCTTATGTTCTGTTCTATTTTTCTGTTTTGATATATCTTCTGTTCTATTCTATTTGTTCTATATTTTATTCTATTCTAATATCTTCTGTTCTGTTCTATTCTATGTTGTTCTACATTCTATTCTATTCCATTCTATTCTAATATCTTATGTTCTGTTCTATTCTATTTTGTTTTGATGTATCCTGTTCTGTTCTATTCTATTTTTTCTATTCTAATATCTTATGTTCTGTTCTATTCTATTTTAATATATCCTGTTCTATTCTATTCTATTCTGTTCTGTTGTTCTATACTTTATTTTATTTAATTCTATTCTAACATTTTATGTTCTGTTGTTTTGTTTTGATGTATTCTGTTCTATTCTAATATCTTCTGTTCTATTCTATTACATTTTGATGTATCCTGTTCTGTTTTATTCTATTTTATTCTGTTTTGTTCTGTACTGTTCTGTTTTATTTTGATCCTCTTCTATATTATATTCTATTTTGTTCTATATTTTATTCAGTTCTAATATCTTGTGTTCTGTTCTATTCCATTTTATATATCCTATTCTATTCTATTCTGTGTTGTTCTATATTCTATTCTATTCTTCTCTAAAATCTTGTTGTTCTATTTTGTTTCGATCTGTTCTATTTTAATTTCTTAGGTTCTATTCTATTTTATTTTGTTGTATTCTGTTCTACTCTATTTTGTCCTGTTATGTCCAGTTTTGTTGTTCTCTATTCTATTCTATTCTATTTTTTTATTCAGGATTCAGCAGTAGGGGTTTCTTCCCGATATCTCTGATTCTATTAGCTCAGATTTTTAACTCATTAACACATTTCTAACATGGATTGAAATGCATTTCACTGACCTCATTAAAGTTACAAATATTATTTTTAGCAACATATTTTTCTGTTACTAATAAAATCTTTATGGCTTTTATTGTTTGCAGTATATAGTTTCTTAGGGGTTTTATTTGGGATAATAGCTGGAAAAGATCCAGGTGTAATACAGTTCAGGTAAACATCTCTCTCGCGCTGACCGAACGCACAATCGCTGATACCAAAATGAGGCTTTCTGCTGTCTAGGTGCAGCTTTAACAGAACAAGTGCATGATAGCAACACTCAGTATGTGATGCACATAGTCACGAAATCACAGACTTTCCCCTCGATCACATGAGATGCAATTCAACACCACTTCAAATGAGCTTTGTGTTCATTTAGAATCCAGATATTCCTGTTAAAGTGCAGAAATATAATCTAGTGTGGGTTGAGGTGTTTGTGTAAGAGGCATTCAGCGTTCACATGATCCACTGTTACTATCATCTGCGGTGAAATCTTTGAGTCTGTTATTATAGACGCTGCAGCATTAATGAGTGAGGAAGATTAAAGCCGCCGGTGTTCATTTACAAGCCCGTGGACTTTTGAACGAGCCGCCGCCGCCGTGTTTATCTGGGTCAGGTGACCTTTGGCACGGAGCAGAATTAGCAATACGCTTTACAGCGCTGTTTATTCCCTTCAGAGCAGTTCGTCTGTTTTCATAACGAGGCTTTTCCAGGAACTTTTCCTGAATGGGAGAACGACTCCTGGCAGGACGCAGGATGAGCGGTCGGTTATCAGCGCCGCTTTGTGTCGCGCTGCGGTCTGGCATCTTCGGTGGCATTTCCTCTGCTGATAGCGGCCCCGTTTGCAGCACGACCTCCAAAGATTCCCATAGCGTGCTAAAGGCCTATACCAAAGTTCCTCTGCATAATATGCGTGTCACTAAGATCGATAAACAGCGCCCCCTCCCCTCCAGAGGAAGCGGTTATGCAAGACTGTGCGTTTACGTGCCTCTCTCTCTCTCTCTCTCTCTCTCTCTCTCTCTCTCTCTCTCTCCCCTTCTCTCTTTCTCTTTCCTTCTTTCATTCTCAGCACAGGAAATTCCCCACAACAGGAAGTCGAGTGAGTCCCAGCGTGCCGGCGAGGGCAGAAGATATTGATTGAGGAGGCGGTTCACCTTTTTTTTTTTTTTTTTGGTGTAATCTCTCCCCTCTCGGGCCGCCGGCCAACAGCTAATGCACAAATTACACGGGGCCGAGGTGCAGACGGACAGGGGCAGGGCAGCTCTTTTCACACGCGATCTTCTGCGCCGCTGCTCGCTCCAGGTCCTGCATACAAAGGGACAAAGGAGGTCTGAGGTTGGGTCGGGCTCTTATAGAAACATGCCCATCTGATCTGGCACTGACCTTTATGAGAGATGCTGAATTTCAAGGATGCAAAAGGCATTTGACACAGGCAAACATTAAAATATGCATGCTTTAAATACCCTGATCATTTTTTTTACACTGCTGTTCAAAGACTTGGGATTTTTTTTTTTTTTTTTTTTTTTTACAAATTATTGCTTTTATTCAGTAGGAATGTTTGATCAAAATAAATATACTAAAATGTATTTTAAATACATTTATTTCATGCTACATATATTAAAAATACTTAATAAAAATACCCTACAGTTGTGCTTTTAGTATACTAAACCGGTATATTTTAACTCTGTTAAATTGGAACAACTAATTTTGTACTTAATGCACTTCAATTGTGTGGAAGTAGTGCTGAAGTCCAACTAAAGATAGACCTAAAGTGGAACTATTTCAAGTATACTTTAGGTACACTTTAAATATCTTGCATTTAAAGACCAATCTTTATCAATAGTGACATTAAAACATCTTTTAGTCTTAATTTTAAGAAATGTGCATTGTGCACAAGTAGTACTCCAAATAAAGTTTAATTACAATTTTTATATCAGTAAGTCTCGAGCGATATGTCAGTAAATATGTTTTGAGCTATACATAGTATAAAATTAATGCATTTTAAATCTAAATATTTCACTTTTTAAATAAATCATGTTATTTTGGACTTTCTGTTCATACTTTCTATTGAGATTCACCCAATTATATTAGTTCCCCGTTTTAATATTAAGATAATAATATAGTTTTAATTAATATTTGGAATGTTTTTATTTTTGAATTTTCCATAAATCAAATACAAAAATGTAGTCTTTTTTTTTTTTATTGTTTCTTTGTGCTCAAAACCAATAAACAAAACTGGATGAAAATGTTAGTGATTTTGTTTTTTGTTATTTATACAAGTTTAAATAAATGGTTATATTTATAAATATAATATAATTATTTTTATAACAATAAATATTTTATATATATGTATATACATATCTATATATATCTATATATCTATATATGTTTTTTTTCTTAACAGATATTCACATAGAAAACAGCGGTTTTAAATTGTAGAAATATTTCACATTTTTACTGTACTTTTAAAGGAGAAGTCCACTTCCAAACAAAGATTCACATATAATGTACTCACCCCCTTGTCATCCAAGATGTTCATGTCTTTCTTTCTTCAGCTGTAAAGAAATTATGTTTTTTGAGGAAAACATTTCAGGATTTTTCTCCATATAATGGACTGATATGGTGCCTCGAGTTTGAACTTCCAAAATGCAGCTTAAATGCAGCTTCAAATGCGGTTGTAAACGATCCCAGCTGAGGAAGAAATGTCTTATCTAGCAAAACAATCGGTTATTTTCATAAAAATAATACAGTTTATATATTTTATTATACAGTTTATTATAAGTTGAGGGAGAAAATACGATTGGAGTTTTTCAACATACCCTAACTGTCTCGAGCCAGAATACACAGAGTTCAGGCAGAGTAAGACAAGACGAGCGTTTGAGATTAAAAAGTATATAAACTGTATTTTTTTTATGAAAATAACCGATTGTTTCGCTAGATAAGACCCTTCTTCCTCAGCTGGGATCGTTTACAACCGTATTTGAAGCTGCATTTAAACTGCATTTTGGAAGTTCAAATTCGGGGCACCATATCAGTCCATTATATGGAGAAAAATCCTGAAATGTTTTCCTCAAAAAACATAATTTCTTTACGATTGAAGAAAGAAAGACATGAACATCTTGGATGACAGGGGGTGAGTACATTACATGAGAATCTTTTGGAAGTGGACTTCTCCTTTAATGAAATAAATACAGCTTTGATGAGCATCTTTTGAAAACATTACAAAATCTTACAGACTTCATCTTCCAGCTATTTTGTCCATGACAGGAGAAATATATTTCACCTGACCCCGTTAATGTCTATAGTCTTGTGATTATACGTTTAAAAAGGTGTGTATTTTATTGTGCTGTACAGTAAGAGCTCTGCTACACACACACACACACATCGCCTAAACAAACTTCCTTCTGTCCGGAAAGCTCAATTTTTCTGCGCCAACAGATTCATTGCATGCAGATTGCGGAATATTCCTCGAAATTCTTCCGTTTTGGGGCCTGTGTCAGCTCATAAACGGCCTCTCCTGCCCTCTCTTCACACGCTGATTGTTTTGCACATGCATCTCTCGGTTTCAAAAGCTGGAAGTTTACTTAAGGTGTTTTTTGCCCTTGCCCTAATATTCCAGTCGCTTCCTTCCTGTTCTTGATCGGTCGCTGTCAGGTGGGCGTTGTTCTTGGCTGACACTTTTTTCCGACTGTCTGTCAATCTGTGGAGTGTGAGAACCTGAGTGCGTTTCAACAAATGTCACGACGCCTACTCCAGCAGCTCCTCCAGTATCGATGAGGAACTCTTGCTTGATTTACTGTAAACTGATTTTAGGCTTGTAAATATGTCAGTTGTTGTGTCATGAGTTTGCGTGTTTACATAGAGACATGATGTCATGTGTTCCCGAAGCTCGTGGGCTCCGTTACCGACAATAACGTGTCCTGTGAATTTCGATAAAAGCGTCTGCCGAATTTGCTGTCTGCTCATGTATTACAGGCTTTCCGCTGGTATTAAAAAGGTATTTAAAGTCTTAATTTGTGTTTTCACAAATTAAGGCCTTAGAAGGACTTAACTCAGAGCAGAAAGCCTTAAATTGATAAAGCCGTGGCATTAAATGTTGCATGCGCTGCAAAAAAGTCCACTGGCAGATATTTGGTGTTATTTAAACCTTAACCTGATCGGTTTCTCATAAAATAAGACGTTTTGCATCTCAAGTAATTGCAAGTGTTGCTAACACAGGACATTTAGATTCAGAGACCATATTGACGTATTGAGATGCATTCAGTTTATCATATTGTATTATTTTTATTACTAAAGTCTTAGATTTACCTTGTAACCCTGTATTAACAGTTGCATGTGAAGGCTTCGAGGACAGAGGTTGTGCATCCTCATGTGGGACGTTTTCTGGAAGGATGAGACACAGGTGATGTCAGCATGAAAGTATAAGGACTTTCAGACTGATTTATTGATATTTTTCCTCTCCGAGGAGATTCCGGGGAACTTCCAGCTTTCGATCTGAGCTGTACGGCATGAAATCCGAGCTTTTCTCGAGTAACAGTATCAGTGAATCACTGGACTTCTAGTAAGAGGGTGAATCTCACCGAAACCTGCCAAGAACATGTCCGGGTCGCATTTCACCCCGGAATCAAAAGAAAAAGCAAACTGATGGAGAAAACCCCATTTTTATTACTGTACTGTGACAAAAACAGTGAAATACGGGAAATATGATTTATGCATGGTATCATGTTATGTGCTTCCTTCGAATTGCAGTGACTTCAACAGAAAAATCAACAAAAAAAGCAGTTGTCTGATAAGAAATTTAGAAGGTAAAATAATTGAATTCGAGTAATGTTTTGCTTAAATGACTGTATTAAAGTAATGAATATCTAATGAGAAACTCAAAAGGCATGCAAATGCATTACATAAATGTGAGAAATGTGTTTAACTATCATGAAAATAGCATCACAGTGCAAAAAAAATCATAATAGTCCTAAAAATATATTTATAAATAAAGTTATATAACATAAAAAATCTTTGAAAAATGTATTTATTTATTTAAAAATGTTTTTATTTCAATGCATTTGTTTAAAAAATGTATATACATATGTATATTTTAGATTATTTCACTTCATATATATATATATATATATATATATATATAGCTTTATGCTTTTTATTTTATTTTTTTTTAGTACAAGTTAGACTAAATGAAATAAAAAATTGTGGAAAAATTGTGCATACATATATATATATATATATATATATAGCTTTATTAATTTTTATTTGACTTTTTTTAGTACATCAAGTTAGAGTAAATGCAACTAAAATATCTTGGAAAAATATATTATATTTATTTATTTATTTATTTAAAAATGTTTTTTTTTATTAGACTATATTTGTTTAAAAAATATATACATATGCATATTTTGTATTATTTTACATTTATTATTTGTTGCACATTTATTTTAAATATTTATTATATAAATGCACATTATTTCAGTTAATTTTTATTTCATTTTGTTTTGTTTTGTTTTGTTTTGTTTTGTTTTAGTTAACTAATAACCCTAGCTGAAAGAATGTGAAAGGGCTCGGCGATGTGATGGGCCGTTATCAGACAGGGGTGAAGATCTAATCCGGACGGCTGCAGATGCACTTACATAAAGCCAGCATCACGGAGCACAGGTGTTGAGTGGTTAATTGGTTAATTAGCACGACCGTTGCGTGACAGCGTGCATGAGCGTTTGAGGGCTGCGGCGACGCGTCTGCAGCGAGCGCGAGTACGTGAGGCTGCGTGAGGTAGGCGAGTGTCGCGTGAGAGCGCGGCGCGGCTGGCACTGACCCAGACACTGGCGTGCGAGAGTGTGTTAGCGTGAGAGCTCAGCTGGGTTGGGGCTGAACACCAGGTTTTTCCAGTTTTTTTGTTCCCGAGCCTCTTTTTTTGTTTTTGCTTTGTTTGAGCACGCATTAGCACAGAAGTGTATCAGCGCAGCGCTGTCCTGATCTCTGCGGAGAGACGCCGATCGAACGCCCCGGCGCACTCTGGAGACGCCCCGTTACTGATGCGAGGGTCCGCGTAACGGGACTCAGCAGGGTTGCCGCTGCTGTCGGGATGTAGGCCACGGGACACGCCATGAACTCTTTCAGGATGGTTTCCTGGGAGAGATCGCTCAGATTGGTGTAATCAGACACTCGCTGTTGAAACGCTGACACAGATTTGAAAGTGACACAGTTTAGACATTTGTTTGTTTGCGTGACTCGAGTGATGATGAATGACGCGCGATCTGTTTCTGCTGCTCTCACCGCACTGCAAAGCCATGAAATGTACTGTTATTGTTTAAAAAATAAAAAATGTACAGTAAAAACTAATAACTAATATGTTAAGATTCAATGTTAAGTAATAATATTTATTTTGTACCCATATAATATACTGACAAATATCATAAAATATGTAGTAGGGCAGACAAGGGATATTGTAACATTTTTGACATTTCTGTCTGTATCATGGAGTTCTTTTAAGCCAGTGCATTCAAAATGTGATTCAAAGTAGATACAAGTGTCTGAGGAGAAACACGTGGAATGAAATGTTACATTTCACCCCATAGTCTGGGTTAGTTGTAACACACCCTGGGGTGGGATGTAACATTGTGATATCCACTGGGTGAGATGTAACATTATGTAACAAGAATTATGACAAAAAATGGATTTTAAAAGCTTTTTATTCATCACTGGCTTTTTTACATAATTGCTGTGTGTTTGTTATCAGACATTAGCCATAATAAAACTGAAATTGAACACTTTTAGAGACACCCCTCGGTTTGTCTTTTTTCTTCCAAGACCTAGGCCATACTGTAATTCAACGAAAACATATAAATGAAACAAAATAAAATTGCTTGGAGTAAGTAATACAACTAAATCAGAGTCTTGTAGCAGTGAACCGCCTCACTTCATAGCTAACAGCCAAAACACTGGCACTAACAACTTGCATAAAAATATCCGCACAGACACAATAAACATAATGTAACTTTGACGAGTTTAACTACAAAGCAGCAAAAATCGCAAAAATCAATGGATAAGGACAAAACTGAATGTGTGAAGCGAATTAGGTGATTTGTAACTTGCTCCTTATTTGAGAAATTGTAAGTGTTACAACCATCCGCGGTCTCCCCTAATAGAGACACGCAATGAATTACAGTAGCTTTGAGTTTAGGTAAATACTTTTATTTATACATATATGCAAGTATTAAATGCATTATAATATTATACAAATGATATATATATATGACACGATGTATGAAACAAATAATTACGAAATTTATTATACATTGCATAACTGCAATTTTCATAATCTAATCTTTAATCAGTAACAGACTATAATTTGTAAGTAATCTACCCAGCATGCCAATGCAAACGGACCCCCATAAAAGTTGATTATTATTCATATGCGCATGCACAACTAATGTTGCTCATGAGTTACACATCACACTATAGCGATAACGGCACAAAGGAGTGATGTCACCCTGAGAATCACTGTCTTCCATCTGATAAAAACATTGAATGCCGTTTAAAGCAGTAGACGATGTAACTGCGGCACACTCTTAGAATAAACTGACCGCTGGTGTGGACGCTAATATAGATATCGTTATAGTTATCATTATAATAATTGTTAGAGTTATCATAAAATTTACCATTATAGTTATTGTTATAATAATTCCTAGTTATCGCAATAGTTACCATTATAGTTATTGTTATGATAATTGTTAGAGTTACCATGAAAGTTACCATTATAGTTGTTGTTATAATAATCATTATAGTCATCGTAAAATTTATAATTATAGTTATTGTTATAATACTTAGTTATCGTAAGAGTCACCATTATAGTTGTCATTATAATAATTGTTAGTCATCGTAAAAATTATGTTTATAGTTATTGTTATTATAGTTGGAGTTATCGTAAGAGTTACCATTATAGTTGGCGTTATAATAATCATTATAGTCATCGTAAAATTTATCATTATAGTTATTGTTATAATACTTAGTTATAGTCAGAGTTACCATCATAGTTGTCATTATAATAATCATTATAGTCATCATAAAATTTATATTTATAGTTATTGTTATTGTTATAATACTTGGTTATTGTCAGAGTTACCATCATAGTTGTCGTTATAATAATCGTTAGAGTCATCGTAAAATTTATGTTTATAGTTATTGTTATAATAGTTATCGTAATAGTTATTGTTTCATTTAGTCATAGTTATATTACTATAGTTATTATTTTAGTTATTATTGTATTTATCATTATAGTTATTGTTATCAATATAGTTATCATTGTCATTATACTTATTGTTATAGTTATAGTTGTCATTATAACGTTATATCTGTGATTATAGTTATAGATATATTTAGTGTTACAGCTATATACAGCTGTTATATTTATTGTTATGTTATATTTATCGTTACAATATCATTATAGTTTTTGATGTATTTAATGTTATAGCTGTTGTAGGTATAGTTATCATGATCAATATAGTTAACATCATCATTATAGTTATATATCGTTATAGCTATCATTGTGATTATAGTTATTACTATTTGTTACAGTTATCATTATAGTTATTGTTATCATTTATAGTTATTGCTAAGCTTATATTTTTATACTGAATCATGCTAGTAACATGCTAATCATGCTAGAAATGTGTTAGCAACATGCTAATAACGTGCTAATCATGCTAGGAACATGCTATTGACTTTTTAATCATGCTAGAATCATGCTAGAAAAATGCTAGTGACATGCTAATACCTTGCCAATCATGCTAACAACATGATCGTAACATGCTAATCATGCTAGAAACATGCTAGCAACATGTAAATAACTTGTTGATCATGTTAGCAACATGCTAGTAACTTGCTAATCATGGTAACAACATGCTAGTAACACCCTAGCAACCACCCTGAGAACCTAGCAACCACATTGCAACTACCTAGCAACCATCCTGGGTACCCTAGCAACCACATAGCAACAACCCTGGGTACCCTAGCAACCACATACCAACACCTTAGCAACCACCCCAGGTACCCTACCTGCATAGCAACACCCTAACAACCACTCAAAGTACCTTAGCAACCGCATGCAACACCTTACCAACCACCTCAGGTATCCTAGCAACTGCCCCAAGTACCCTAGCAATCGCATAGCAACAGCCTAGCAACCACATACCAACACCTCAGCAACCACCCCAGGTACCCTAACTGCATAGCAACACCTTAACAACCACTCAAAGTAGCTTAGCAACCGCATGCAACACCTTACCAACCACCTCAGGTATCCTAGCAACTGCCCCAAGTATCCTAGCAACCGCATAGCAACAGCCTAGCAACCACTGTGGGTACCCTAGCAACCACATAGTAACACCCTCTCTGATAAATTGTATTGCCTTCAAAACATTCAAACTTTAACCTTTTAAAACTACTTTAAACTTCAAACTATTTCAGACTGGAGTGTTTCTTGCATGTTTCTGCCCGTGCCGTCTTAAAGGAACACTCCACTTTTTTTGCCAATAGCTTAGCGTAGATCACTGAATCAGATTGGACCGTTAGCATCTCGCTCGATCTAACGATCTAATCTGATTCAATGATCTATGCTAAGCTATTAGCAAAAAAGTGGAGTGTTCCTTTAAGATGCTGTCTGTGTAGGCAGCTCACTAGGGTTCATCTCTGTGTCTGATCTCTCAGTCGTGTCGGCGCTGGGAAACGTACAGAAGTCTGTGGTGATGCTATCAGAGCGGGTGTTGATGAATCCATCATCCACTACACATCCGCTTCCAGCACCGAATAGGAACGCCGTGTTCAGATCTAAAAATATCCCCGAGATAAACAAGAAGAGAAGATTACCTCCTAAAAACTGTGCAGCCGTGCAGTCGTGCAGTTTCCCCTTTCAACCGAGCATGGCGTGTCAAGATGGCCTGATAAAGACGTGCCCGGAAAACCTAGAGAAGCACGAGCGCCACACCCAAGATGGCCGCCAGCTTAACCCTCAGACCTGACGCGCACAACCAGCGGCCTTCAGCAGCGACGCGTTCAGCTGGGCGAAAAGTGGCAGTGAAGTTGTCAATAATATTACAGGCCGTTTCAGTTTCAAATAAATGCTGTTCTTTACAACTTTTGATTCATTGTGGATTCTGAAAAATAAAATGGTGATGATAATATTGATAACATTGATAATAAGCAGAAATGTTTCAAGCAAATCAGCATATTAGAATGATTTCTGAAGGATCATGTGACACTGAAGACTGGAGTAATGATGCTGAAAATTCAGCTGCGCATCACAGACATAAATTACATTTTAACAGACATTCACATTGAAGACAGCTGTTTGAAATTGTAATAATATTTTATATTTTTACAGCATTTTTGATCAAATAAACAGCCTTGGTGAGCAGAAGAGACTTCTTTCATATACGTTACTTTTATCCAATGCAACTCACATTGCATTCATGCATTTCCTGGGAATCGAACCCATGGAGTTCAGTGCAGTGCCGTTGTGCTGCTTCATATTTTTTTGGAACCTGTGATACTTTTTTCAGGATGCTTTGATGAATACAAATTTAAAAGAACAGCATTTATTCAAAACAGAAAAGTTTTCTAACAGTATACACTACTGTTCGAAACTTTAGGGTCAGTACTTTTATTTTCTTTCTTTTTGTTAGATTAATAAAAGTGACAGCATAGATTTACATTGTTAGAAAAGATTTAGATTTTGAATAAATGCTGTTCTTTTTAGCTTGTTATTCATCAAAGAATCCTGAAAAAAAGAATCACAAATCACAGGTTCCAAAAAATATTTGTTTCCAACAGTAATAATTCTAATAATAAATCAGCATATTAGAATGATTTCTGAAGGATCACGTGACACTTAAGACTGATGAAAATTCAGCTTTGCATCACAGGAATACAGGTATATTTTAAAGTATATTAAAATAACAACCATTATTTTATATTGTTATAACATTTTGCAATATTACATTTTTTTTTCTGTTTTTTTTTTTTTTTTTGATCAAATTAGTGCAGCCTTGATGAAACTTCTTTAAAACACATTACAAGTTTTGCTGAGTGTATGTATGAGTTATCATAATGAACTAAAACCATAAATTCTGTTTTACTTAAAATAAAATAACTGAAGTAAGATGAAAAAAAGTAAAAAGAGACAAAATTAATAAAACTTAAAATATATATATATATATATATATATATATAGACACTGAAAACAAAAAAAATTGCTAAAACGAACTGAAATTAAAAAACAAAACTAAAAAAAATAAAATAAAAAATATTAAAGCTTTAACTAAAATCTAAATAAAATATATAGACATTAAAAAACAAAAACAAACAAAAATGCGTCGATACTACGACGTTGCTCTCCATGGAATGAAGCACCAGAATATAATGCAGTACAGCACTGCATGAGATTAAAACTGAGCTATTCATTATGTTCCTGGTCTTATTGTGAACAATTCATCCATGCATTTAGTTTTTTTTAAACCTTCAGGATCTTTCATCAAAATGTCATAACTTACTCTTCCTGTGATATGCTCACTTGATGTTTTTGACACATGCATCTGCAGTTAAGCCCGTCAGATTCACATCCGCCTCCGTTTCAGTGTACGGCGCTCGCTTCTCACAGCACAGTCAACAACTGACAGATAAAATCAAGCCACAGCTCATTTATATTTCTTCTTTAATAGTCATTTCATTCAGAAATACATCACAATACGGTAGGAAAATGAGTTGCGACATCCAATTTTAAAGCTGTCTACAGTAGGGATCTTTATGTTTCTCATGTTTCTGCTTGAAGTTGTTCTTATGTATGAACCTGAGAACCAAAACCATAAAAACTGGTAAAATAAAAATAAAAAATATATACATCTTATTTTCATTTAGCTTAATGAACTTATTAACTTTACAGACATTTAAAAAATTTATAATAAAAAAAAAATAAACCTAACAAAATTATCAAAACTTGAAGTAAAATTAAAATAGGACAAAAATACTAAAAATAAAAACTAATTCATTGCAAGGGTGCAGTAGAAATAAACTCATGCATTACATCATAAATTGCATTTTGCCATATTTAAGATTTTTGTTTCAACCTTCAGTCTTCCCATGTGCGTGAACTTTGAAAGGCAAACATGTATTGCAGTGTTAACAAAATCCACTAATTGCTCTTCTTTTAGAAAAACAATAAAAGTGATCACTTCCGTGCAATGCATTGCAACATAAAAGTCAAGAATCACTGCCAATTTTTTCTTTTTGCATCAAATGCACAACCATTTTTCAAGCAGCAAGTTATTTTTCCAGTCTTTTGGTTTCTGTTCCTGTCACGCCGTGCAGATGCTGGGAATCATGGGCCGCAGTGATGTAACAGTCAGATATCCTTTACCTGCATGAAAGACGGCTCAAAAAGTGATATTGTGCATCCTTTTTTGGCTGGTATCTGGTCCGCACCTCCCAGCAGAGAGAGACAGACAGACATTCACATACAGGCTGAACAAGTCTGATTCTGCTCGGCTGGCATCTGTAATCCTGTCCTGTCTCACTCTGTAATTATCCTTTCCTCACTGTGCCACACATTACATAAACAGTTCCACAGTGCCGTGCACGAACAAACAATGCACATCACACACACACACACAGATTTACATAAACAGAGCTGCTCCATCTAGAAACACACTCTGTAAATTGCGTTTAGAATTAACCTCACATTGCACGCATTGAATATTGTTTGCTCTGTGATTAATTGCATATGCTTCTCCTGTAAGTAAATGTAAAAAATGTAAATGTATAAAATGCATAGTAATTAAAGAGTTTGTAATGCCACCATACGTGAAATTCAACTTGTGTTGCCAGAAGCGTTTGTATTCATATGAGTGTGTTTCAGGTCTCAGGACTCAAATACGCAAACGCAGGCATGCATTGTACTGTAGAAATAAACTAGCATTATTATTTGAAGAGTTTATTTCCAAAAACAAGATAACTCAGTTTTCAAAAATCATGCTTTTTCATTGTGCATTTCAATTAATATCAGTCAAACTGCAGTTGGGTTATTTTGATATAAAGTAAAATAAATGAAACACAACGAACACAATAAAAACATGATTTCTGAAAATAAAAAAAAAAACTTTATTAAAAAACCCTTCATTTATTTATTTTTTACTTATATGGGCATATATATGATGTATATATACACATTAAAAAATGAACAAAACATTTAAAAAAGCAAAATTGCAAGAATTTTAAAATTGATGTAACATAAAATTACAATTAGAAATTTAAATAAAAACTAAAATTTGAAAAAGGAACAAAATTACTCAAACCTTAGCTGAAATCTAAATAAAATATATAGACATATTAAAAATAAACAAACAAACAAAAAAAAAAGATTTACTAAACTTTAAATATATATATATATATATATATAATTATTAAAAAATACTTGAGTTAAAAAAACATGACAACCTATAATAAAACTGATGCAAATGAGGAAAAAAGAAAGAAATTAAATAAATATGAATATAAAATAGGGCTGTCAAATGATTAATCGTGATTAATCACATACAAAATAAAACACATTCATGTATATATTTAAGAAATATTTACAAGTACATGTATATATTATATTTTTTTTACAATTTATATTATATATAAATAAAAATATCTTGTACATAACATATTTCTCTTAAATATATACATTAATTTGTGTGTATTTATATATACATAATAATTGCATACAGTGCACACACATATATTGGGCAAACTCAAACTTTTTTTGTATGCGATGCAAAAATTAAAACAAATCCACTCCTGCATTGCTGCTTTATAAATTGCGTTCATGCAAATGCAGTTTCAGATTGCAGCGACGATTAGTGAAGTTTGCTTTCTTTTGCACAGCGTTTCAGCATTGAGTTTTCCTTTGTGCATGAACTAGTACATCCGTGAATGTCAGTAATGCAGTGAGCATCCTCACTGCTACTGTGCATCAGTTAATGCGATTTATTGCTTTTGTGGTCAGTGCATTAGTGAGATGGCTGTTTATTGCTGCCGTGTGTGTAATGTGTAGTGGCGCGGCTCCAGCGCAGTCATATTAGTTTCAGTGTGTAGTTGTTGTTGTCACACTTGAAGGATTTGCTTCCAGCACAGTTTATTTTACGGCGCTGGCCTGCTGCGCGTCACCCTGTCGAGCAGGTTCGGCCTTGCGTGTGTATCCGCACGGCTCTGTGGGTGTGTGTGTGTGTGAGTGAGTGTGTGTGGGCGTGTGTGAGTGTCAAAGCAGGCATGCATTGGTCTCTGTGTGTGTGTGTGTGTGTGTGTGTTTTCTTAAGGTCATCTGTAAACTTGTGTTGGTCATCAAGTGTGCATCAGAACGTTGTGTTGCATGAAGCTCTTATCATGCATAAGTGTGTGTGTGTGTGTGTGTGTGTGTGTGTGTGCGCGTGCGTGAGTGTGTGTGTGGTGATATATTACCTTCTTTTGTGCAGGTGTGATAAAAGCTTTGGGGTGTGGAGATACGGACAGACCTGAGATAACATATCCTGCCTTAGCACGACATCTCTCTCTCTCTCATTGTCTCTGTCTGTCTCTCTCTCTCTCTCTCTCTCTCTTATGTCATCTTGCTGTTTGTCCTCCTTTCAGGTGTTTAAAACTGTGTCAGTGAGAATAAAGCTTATGATTTTGTTCTTCCTTCATTCCAACATCAAACACGTTCGTGTCATTGAACTCCATCTGAAACTATTTTAAACATGTTGTTCGTTCTTGTATAATTATAATGATTTGACTTGACAATAAGCTCCCATTAGTAATGCATTACCTAATGATGAGCAATACCTCTCTTACAGTATTTATTCATCTTTGTTAATGAAAATACAGCTGTAAGGTCATGTCAGCGCAGGTGCATTAAAAATATTAATACATGCAACTTTTGATTTTAATATTGCATTAGGAAATTCTGAAATTAACATTAACTTAGTTTAATAAAAGCTTTAGTTCATCTGTTTAGTTTGTGTTTTAACTTATGTGTACCGTTCATTATTTATTTCAAATGATCTAAAAATTGTGTAAGAGTTTATAGAAATGCTGAACAAGTTAGAGGGCCTAAAATATGCATTCGTGTCAATTCTAACCTAAAATTATGATTGAATAAAAGCCTTTGTCAGTTATTAAATACTGTGTGAATTTATGTTTCTCATGAAATTAATTGAAATTAATTGTGAAATTAATTGTGTTTATATATGAAGAATTAATTAGCAAAAAAAATTTGATAACTCCGTTTTTAACCATTTTTAAAAAAAATCATGTTTTTTCATTGTGGATTCCAATTAATCTCAATCAAACTGCAGTTGTTGTTGTTGTTGTTGTTTTTTGATTAGTTAAAAATAAATAAATAATAAAAAATACAGCCAACTTACACAACATAACAAAACACAATAAAAACATTATTGCTGTCAAACGATTAATTGCGATTAATCACATCCAACATAAAAGTTTTTGTTTACATAATATATGTATGTGTACTGTGTATATTTATTATGTATATATAAATACACACACACACAGTATATATTTGGAAATATTTACATGTACATTTGTATTTTTATATTCTTTTATTTTATATTTAATATATTTATATATTTTTAATATATAAACATAACTTATTTTTCTTAAATATATATATGCATGTGTATTTATATATACATGATAAATATACACAGTATACACACATATATTATGTAAACAAAAACTTTTATTTTGAATGCGATTAATCATTTGACAGCACTAATTATAACATAATTTTTTGAATTTGATTTTTTAACAAAAAAAAACTAATAAAATTGACCAAAAAAATACTAAAACTTTAGCTTAATTTAACTAAATTATAATGTAAAAGTAATTGTAAGTGTAAGTAAATGTTTTCCAGCACACATAGGCTCTAAAAATGTACAAAATTTAATAACAGACTATTGAATTTTTGTATTTTTGAAGCCTGGACGTGCCGACTTTTTTCCATTTTCATTATCCATATTTTTTGTCAAGCAGCCTGTTTGCATCGGTGTTATGTGTGCTTTTGTTTTGATTTTGTTTTTGTTTGTTTTTTTTTGTTTTTTATATGTTTGCATTTAATTTGACTTCTGTAATGTGATGCATTTCCAAGTACAACAAGATGTTAAATGAGAAAAAAAGTGTAGGGTGTAAATTTTCTTCATGAGTGATTGTAGAAACAGACTTTTTCTCTAGAGTAATGCCACTGATAAATCAATAAATCCAGGAACTCGAGTCATAATCGAGTGTTTAGCGTTTTTGGAGTTTCTAGTCTTGAAGCCGCAGCACGAATCTGCAGTTTTAAATGAATGAGTCGATGATTCAGCGGCTCATTTGTTAAGAGAGTCACTTGCTTCATTTCTGAATGAACCAGCCATTTGAACCAATCAAGTGAGTCAACGCATTCATAGATGCATCAGTGCAAACCGATTGCCATATAACATCAAAGTGCCTCAAAAACGATTCAAAAGCATAAAGATTCATCTGCTGTCCTGTCGCTCTTGCAGTGCTGTGATGTCATACGCCGATCGGTTTACAGCACCGATGCATCTTAAACAAGTCGAGTCACTTGCTAGGTCTCTGAATGAATCAGCTGTTTGAATGAATCGTTTGATTGAATGATTCAGTGACTCATTAATTAAGACACCTACTGGTGCTTATAGTTTTACATGAAGAGTATCATTTTATTTTTTTTTAATCATTTTATATTTCAGTATTATTTAAAAAAAAAACATACCTATATATATAATCATTACTCATATTTTTTTCTAAAGCTGCTTTTTGTAATGCAATTCAATGCTTCTCTGATTTAATAACACAATAATGACTTTAAATGATCTTTTGTGGGAAATTTCATTTTAAAAGTTTTAATTGCTCCACAGCCCTAATATTTATAGATTTTCTGTAATTATATGATTAATGTTCATTAAACTATATGAATATAATTCATTTATTTATATAGTTAAATGCTCTAGAACTGAACAGCATTTAATTATGTAAGTGTGTAAAATGACATTTTCTACTCTTGAATAAGCTGGGGAAGTTTTACAGTTGTCGGTATCATGTGTGTGCGTGTGTGTGTGTGTGTGTGTGTGTGTGTGGTTAGTTGGTCAAACAGGTTATCATGGTGTGATCATGAAAGCATGTGATGAGTTAATGAGTACTGAGTTCATTTCTGGAGTGTCTTGGCTGAATGTCTTGTGTGTCTCAGTGATTCTTCATTATTACAGTGATGCTGTGTCGCCCTCTGCTGGACACACAAAACACACCAACTACACCTTTTGACTTTTTAATGTAGACAGTACAACTTATGAATACTTTACTGGTTAAGCTGTATATACATTACCAGTCAAAAGTTTTTGAGTAGTTAGATTTTTAATTTTTTTTTTTAAAGAAGTCTCTCCACATTTATTTCATCCAAAATACAGCAAAAACAGTACAATTTTGAAATATTTTTACTATTTAAAATAACTGTGAATATATTTTAAAATGTAATTTATTCCTGTGATTTGAAAGCTGAATTTTTAGCATCATTACTCCAGTCACATTATGCTTCAGAAATCATTCTAATATTCTGATTTACTGCCTAAAAAACTATTATTACTATTATTGTTGAAAACAGCTGAGTAGAATTTTTTCAGGTTTCTTTGATGGCTAGAAAGTTCAGAAGAACAGCATTTATCTGAAACAGAAATTCTTTGTAACATTATAAATGTCTTTATCATCACTTTTGATCAATTTAAAGTGTCCTTGCTACATAAAAGTATTAATTTCTATAATCCCAAAAAATAAATAAATAAATAAACTGACAGTGTATAATATTACAAGCTTTTTGTTTTTGTTTTTTTCAGATAAATGCTGATCTTTGGATCTTTCTGTTCATTAAAGAATCCTGAGAAAAATGATTCAACTGTTTTAGATATTGATAATAATAATCATAAATGTTTGTTGAGCAGCAAATCAGCATATTAGAATGATTTCAGTCATGAAGGATCATGTGACACTGAAGACTGGAGTAATGATGCTGAAAATTCAGCTTTGATCACAGGAATAAATTACAGCTTAACAGATATTAAAATAGAAAGTAGTTATTTTAAATAGTAAAAATATTTCACAATATTACTGTTTTTGCTGTATTTTGCAGGCTTGGTGAGCAGAAGAGACTTCTTTAAAAAACATTAAAAAAAATAACTTTTGACTGGTAGTTTAATTCTTTTGTATTTTGCATTAGAGTAATGACCTTCAGGAGTAAGTGTGTTTAAAAATATGAAAATTATGTCACAATGCCAAAAATAAGAGTAGTTATAATACTAGACTTTATTTTCTTTATGCAAAATGTCTTATACTGCAAACAAATGCTTTTCCTACTTAGATTTTTTGTCTTGTTTCCAGCCAAAATATCTAAAAATTCTTAAATCAAGAAGGATTTTATAGACTTTTTTTTTTTTTTTAGAAAAAAAAACAAAAAAAAAACAAGAAGTCAAAATTAAGTGAGTTTTTGCTTGTTTTCTGTTTAAAATAATAATAATTATTATTTTGCTTAACACATTGGCAGATAATTTTGCTTGTTTCAAGCAAAAACTCACTTAATTTTGACTTCTTGTTTCTGAAAACAAGACAAGTTTTTACCCGTATAGAAAATCCTTTTTGATTTAAGAATTTTTAGATATTCTGGCTGGAAACAAGACAAAAAAAAATCCAAGTAAGAAAAGCATTTTTGCAGTGTATTTCTTTTGATTTGGGGGTGAAATTATAACCCTGACATGTTCTTGACTGCTTTTCATGAGATTCACCTAGTTATTGTGTCATATACGAGTTATATTATCACAGTTCGCATATATAATTCAATGTTACAGACATTTAAATGTACTTTCACATACACTGTAATGAAAAGAGTGTTTTTGATGTAAAATAACTCACTCTCACTGAGAATTCAGCTGCTTTAATGTGTCACAAAACATATTTATTCTTTTAAAAAGAATAATTTCACATCTTTGTCTCTTCAGATGTATTTCAGTATATCAAGTATTTCTGTTCTACATTATTCTGAGAATAAAGACGTACTCCTGTATTTGTTTTGTAATGAAGTTGATTCATTAATCAGTGGAGAATCACTTTGATTTGAGAAGCTCTTTTGACTCTCTGTGTTTCTGAACTGTTATTTTGTGAGTAAATCCTATTTTGCAGTTATTTTCAGACTCTTGTCTCACCTAACAGGGAACGTTCTTCCGGTAACGTTAATAGAACCTTTGATCAAAGTGATCTGGATCCTGCTTGCAGGTGTAGTTTGATCCGGTTGTCCAGTGGGTGTGTTTGTCTGTAATAAATCACGGAGTCGCTTCACCGCCGCTGCGGTCCCTCTCTGTCACCAGCAGGTGTCGCAAAGCTCTCGAATGTCGATCTGTGATTTAACTGAACAAAACCTTTCATTTTATTGACCAGCCACCATCGAACTTTGACACGGTGCATTTCTGAACTCCATCATGTGGTGAAAGTCATCGATTTCTATTCAGATTTGAAGCGTTTCAGTGACACGGAGCCGCGGTGTGGCGTGGAGCTTTCGCGCATGCGCAGAGGCGGGGCTGGAAGCTGAAGAGAGTTTCGAAAGTCGAGCGATCCCACTCCAGCGATGCTTCCGCGTTCGGCAAACGTCACGTGACAAAAGAGCTTCTGATTGGTTTTGCTTATTTTAATGGATATGTAGTTACCTCATATTAAATATTTAATAAAAAAATATTTAGAGCTAGAATAAGAATGATTTCGTTACGAAAATATCTTTTTTTTTATTTATTTAAATTTTTTACGTGAGTACAGCCACAGTATGTTACATTATATTACACAAAATGTAGTTTAATACAGAAATACTATTAAATTAGTATATCGAATCACGTTTAACATATTGCAGTAAGCATAAAAGACGAGACAAAGTAAACAATTAAATGCAATTAAATTACAAGTTCTTTAGCAATGAATGTAAAACAAATCTCACTCTAATAGTGTAGCAGTAGCATTATTTTCTTCTGAATACTTTCTGAAATAAATTATTTACTTGTCATTTGTAATACTAACATGAGATCATTGTTATCATTGTTGTTATTATAATTATTATCATACGAAATATAAATAATGGACATTACAGAACAAACACGCAGGACTGCCGGGGATACAAAACAAATTCTGAATGAAATAATTATCTTAAATCTGTTATATGTGTGGACATATTTTTAAGATTTAGATTTTTAAAGTTTAGGTTTTTTTTGTTTGTTTGTTTTTTGTTGTTGTTGTTTTTTTTTTTTAAATGGGGGAAATTTTTTTTGATGTGCATTTGTGTATTTCATTTGTGACACTCAAAGCAAGTTATATTTAACACTAAAAACTGGAGACAGCTCCAAAACAACGAAATATGGTTTCTTACTGAATAATGATATTTACGGGACAATTCACAGATGATTTTCTGCCAAAAAAAAAGTGCTGCAAGTTGCATATAGAAGAGTTTACTATAGTTAAAAAAAAAAAAAAAAAAAAGTGTTTCCTATTGAAGTTACTGGGCGGATTACGACTTTTAGTAATTAATATACGATTGCACCTACATGTTTGCACAAAACGTCTCCAGAAATACAACAGTGATCTTGAGAGTGCAGTCCAGTGCGGCGCGTCTCATGCGTGACGTCACGGAGCTGCAGTGAACCGGAGTGGAAGCGCTAGTAGCTCGAGCGCCGCGTCGAAGCGCAGCGACATTTTCATCTCATTTCATTTCCTCTTCATCCACAGGCCCGATTCGGACTCTCTGATCTCAAACCCACAACAACTGGATGCTCGGGATAAACCGGAGCTTAAAGCAGCAGAAGAGAAGCAGACGCTCGTGCGCGATATTCGCTGGGTGAGTGTCCGGTCATCGACACATTAAATGCATCTATCATCCGATCTCATTTCACATTGATTATTGACCGATTGCTGTCAGCTGATCGCCCGTGTTCTTCCTTCTGCTCGTTGTGTGTTGGTGCTCGTGCATTAGTGATTTCACACACTGCGTTTCTGCTGATTGCATGTGAAGATCCAGATGCGTCTGAAGACTGCAGCGCGTTTAATAAAGCTGCTGATCACAGGTGATGTGCATGTGGAGTTTTGCAGGCGTGGTTCTCTCAACATCTCAGACCACAGATGCATATAATTCATCTGTATTTATCATGCACGACTTATTTGCATAAACATACAGTTGAAGCTCTGATTTCTATTCTTGTTGAGATCTGTTGCATCTGCTTGTTTTACCCTGGAAGATGACATTCATCATTTACTATAGTGCACTTTGGTGCTTTGATACATCTGAATGATTATCATGGTCATCCATCATGGAATTTACATGCAAAGTGATATTATAATAGTATCTGTCTAAAAAACATGGTAGTATTATGGTATTTTTTTCTATAATATTGCCATATTATAGTAGAATTAATTCAGGAAAAAAAAAAGTCCTAATCTACCAGAATTCATCCTAAATGAACCATAGCACCATATTTATACAATGTTTAAATGAATGCAGTAATATTTGCATGGCACTCCAAAATACTGTAAAGAAATACCCTAGTCCAGAAAACTGTGCTAACAAGCGTGTTGTGAAACGAGGTGAGGAGATCCGGCCTCAGGAGTTTAAAGAGCCAGACAGCAGCACGCAAGGAGACCGTCTGTCGCGTCTGCCGCCGGACGCCCGTGTGCCAAGATACCCGACCCGGACGTGCAGGAGCGTTCTGGGATGAGCTTTTGGAAACGTACACGTCTGATTGCAGACGGCTTGAGGAGACACTTGCTCATTCAGCAGGGTTTCCACAGCCATGCCAAACCAAAGTGTGCTCTTTTTTTTTTTTTTTTTTTTTTTGGCTTGGAAAACATAAATACTTAAGGCAAGACACTACAAGTGTGTAGCGTAGAGATATTAACTAATAGGTATCATCATGCTTTCCTCAGTAGATTAATCATGGTATATTTAAGTTGTTTTGTGAGTAAATATTTACATATAAACATATGGACAAAGCCGGGTTCATAATTCTTGTTTGATTTTTGTTGCCATATCAGAGTTAATGTGAATGATGTATGAACAAACCCTTCAGTAAAAACCTTCAGAATATAGAGCGGAATAAAACTGTAAGTTTTGGTGTATGCAAATGCTGCTGAAGTGGAGAAACAAACTCATTTTGAGAAAAAAGGCTTAAAAAAAATTTAAGTTTAATCTACAGATCCAGATAGATGAAGTGCAATAATAAAACCAGGTGAATGATATATGAACAAACGCTTTAGTAAAAATATTCAGAATATAGAGAGGAATAAATCTCTAAGTTTTTGTGTTTGTAAGTGCTACTGAAGTGGAGAAAAAACACACAGCCTTTAGATATATGCATTTTTACTATGTTTTTATGAATATAAAATAGGGCTTTCAAACGATTAATCGTGATTAATCGCATACAAAATAAAAGTTTGAGTGTTCCTAATATGTGTGTGTACTATGTGTAATTATATGTATATATAAATACACACAAATTAATGTACGTGTGAAAAATGTTATTTATATACAAAAGATTTTTATTTATATATAATATAAATTCTATAAAAATCATAATAAATACATACACTTGTAAATATTTCTTAAATATATACATAAATGTGTTTGTATTTATATATACATAATAATTACACACAGTACACACACATATATTAGGAAAACTCTCGCGATTGTTCATTTGACAGCCCTAATATAAAATAAAAATCAGTTATATACATTAGTTTGAATGATTTATGAACAATCCCCTCAGTAAAACCCTTTAGAATATGGAGAGGAATAAAACTGTAAGTTTTGGTGTATGCAAGTGCTGCTGAATTGGAGAAACAAACTCATTTTGAGAAAAGGCCTTTAAAATATGTATTGTAAGTTAAATCTACAGATGCAAATAGATGAAGTGCATAATTAAAACCGGCCGAATGTTATATGAACAAACCCTTCAGTAAAAACGTTTAGAATATAGAGAGGAATATAACTCTAAGTTTTTGTGTTTGTAAGTGCTACTGAAGTGGAGAAAAAACTCACAGCCTTTAAATGTATGCATTTTCACCACGTTTTTATGAATAAAACATCAAAATTAGTTATATAAATCAGTGTGAATGATTTATGAACAAACCCCTCAGTAAAAACCTTCAGAATGTAGAGAGGAATAAAGCTGTAAGTTTTGGTGTGTGTAAGTGCCGCTGAAGTGGAGAAACAAACTCATTTTGAGAAAACACCTTTTAAAGATATGTATTGTAAGTTAAATCTACAGATGCAAATAGATGAAGTGTATAATTAAAACCAGCCGAATTTTATATGAACAAACCCTTCAGAAAAAACGTTCAGAATATAGAGAGGAATAAAACTATAAAAGTTTTTGTGACCTAAGTGCTACTGAAGTGGAGAAAAAACTCACAGCCTTTAAATATTTGTTTTTACAACGTTTTTATGAATAAAAATATAAATCGGTTATATAAATCAGTGTAAATGATTTATGAACAAACACTTGTGTTTTGGTGTTTATAAGTGCTGCTGAATTGGAGGAAAAACTGCAAAAAGATAAAATGCAATAAAACAAACACTTAAAGTGTATTTTGCATGTTTATATATAAAGAGTTCAGATGCAAAGCCAGCTAAATCCATCTGACGTCTTTCTTTAAAAATGCATTTTTATCAGGCTCAGAT